>PVKE010033546.1:0-17872 GCA_004027555.1 Craseonycteris thonglongyai
GCCTAATTGAGCTGCGAAAAGGGAAATACCTGTACCCAACTCCAGCCTCCTCTAGCCATACTATCCAAATGAAGAAGGGAGAAAAGAAACTGAGAGTGTTGTGAAGTTCACAGTCCAGAGGCATAGGCTCACTAAAAGGTTGAGAGCCTTACCATGAGAGTCTAGAACACTTCCCCTACCCTCATAAGTCATCATCACACTATGAAAGGCCTACATATAACCATTTGTTTTACCAAGCACATCATGTCCAGCTATGACAAAAAAAATGACAAGGCATGCCAAACAGTAAAAAAACATAATCTGAAGAGTGAGAGCAAACATCAGAACCAGATATGGCAGGGGTGTAGGAATCACACTCGGGAATTAAAACAACTATAATTAATATGCTAAGGGCTCTATGAAAAAATAAATTGTATGTAAGAACAGATGAGCAATATAAGCAGAGAGATGGAAATTCTGTGAAAGAACAAAAAAGAAATAACGATGATAAAGACATTGTAACAGAAATAGAATGCCTTTGATGGGCTTATTAGTAGAATGGACACAGCTGTGGAAATAACCTCAGAGCTTGAACGAATACTAATACAGGGTGGCCCAAGAGTAGGTATATAGTTGAATCAATGAAATTTATCACAACAGACAGGAATTTGTGTCCTATTATTTGTCATAGTGTATTGGACAGGTTCGAGAAATGTTGTGCCATTAACGGAAGACATGTTGAGAACTTACAAGATTAAACAGTGTTAAACAAATGTAAATTTAATTAACAATGTAATTAAATGCAACTAAATTATACTGTATAATGACTTTTGGGCCACCCCATAAATGCCTCCAAACCCAAAAAGCAAACAGATCTAATACTGAAAAAAGGGAAAAGTATATCCAAGGACTGTAGGATAACTATAAAAGGTGTAACACACATAATAGGAATAACAGAAGGGGAAGAAAGAAAGGAATAGATAAAATATTGGAATCAATGACTGAGAATTTACCAAAATTAACATCAGACACTAAACCACTGAACCAAGAAGATTAGAAAACACAAAGTAAGATTGTGTAAATGCCAAACAACAATAATAACAAAAACAGCAACAACAAAACTATACTTAGGGGTATCATTGTCAAATAGAAAAAAAATCAAAGACTAAGAAAAAAATCTTGAAAGATGCCAAAGACCAAATCACCTTACCTATAAAGGAACAAAGATAAGTATAATATGAAACTATAAAATATTTAGGAATATATTCGATTAAATATGTACAAATCCATTTTGCATATAAAATATAAGCATTGCTGAGAAAAATTAATAAAGGACTAAATAATTGAAGTGATATATCACAATCTTGGATTAAAAATATATTAAAATGTAAGTTCTCCATGAATTGATAATTTATCTATATTGCCATCCAAATTAAAATCCCAGGAGTTTTTACTCATGGTAATGTTACTGGTGGGTGGTGTGTGTTTGGTGCTGGGGAGATGTCAGTAAGATTGAGGTACTGAATAAAAATATATTTGGAAATGTAAAGTACCTAGAATACCCACTACAATATTTTAAAAAGTTGGGAAAATTTAACCTATACGTATTCAGCTGTAGAATAAACCAGAACTAATTAGCTACATAAAAATGATAATGTAATCATGTAGTCATAATAACCAGTCATTGTCGATAGTGATATTTTCTCCATTTTCTGATTGGAAACTTCACTTGTATAAAAACAGCTAGTAATATGAGTAATTTTTATATTAAAAATCTTTATGTATTGTTTAATTTAGCATTATGGAGTTATAAAACAAGCAGCATTTATACTCATTCTGAGCACAGATATTTAAAGATTATATAAATCTATGTGCATAAATTGATGTTGTTGATAAGAATTTACTATGACAGAAACTAAAAGCTGACTTACAAATAGACAGGTTTGTATAGAAATCTTTGTGGTCTATCTTTCAGCTTTCAGTGTAGGCTTATGAAAAGTTTTATTTTATTTTCTAATTGCTTAGCTCTTCTCTTAATTATCATTAAAATGTTTGCTGCCTTCCAACAATGCAGGAGAAATCACGTTAAGAAATATGTCAATTCAACATCCAAATCATTTTAAAGTTTATTTAGCTTTAGTCATGATTGGTGCATCTGGGTTCAACTTACATAGATAAAATTACAAGTTCTTTTCAATCATTAAGGACTAATGATAAAAGGCATTTTAAAAGTATTGTTTAAAACCTATTTTAGTTCATATATTTTAGAATTCCTATGTTTTCTCTCTCCCCCTGCTACGCTTAGTTCTTCCTAAGGGAACGTACTCAACTTAATTTCTACATAGTGCATTCCCCAGACAGTGACAACTTTTTTTATGGACTCAAACTTAATAAACCATTACTTGTCAAAGGTGTTTGACTTGGTCTACTAACATCTTTGTTTGTGTGCGAGTCATAAATTGTCATGGATTGGACATTCTACCACTTCTACAAAATGAGGCAACACAATCATAAAGTATTATGAATCTTATCTGAAGCAAGTAGAGAATTTGGGGATAAAGACTATCAAAGAAAGTAGAAAGAATATAAAGAAAATAAAGAAGACACTGGTAAAGCGCAAAATAGAATAAAAGCAGCAAACAAAAAAATAGACTAGAAAATTACAAAGAAAAATACAAGATTGAGGGGAATACTTTTTCCAATAAATTTGCTCCTTTGACGAAAGGAGTAAAAGCATGATTAATAAAATAATATTATAATCTGTTCTTAGTAACACTATGAGAAGACAACTAAAATTACATTTTATAGTATAATGAGGAAATTATAGAGGCTGTAATCCTGAAGAAGTTCAAGAAAATGATATGTTAATTAAGTATTAAGAGGGACACGGAAATTTTATTGGATTTTAAGTTGAGTGATAAGTGCATATATATATCAGATTTAAATAGTTTGTATGTACAATCATTCTCTTACTCTATTTTGATTATGAGTAACAACAAATGTCTTAGAAGAGCATATGCCATTTATGATAAAATGTTACATGATTATGAGGGACAAGTGAATTTTTTTACAATAGATTATAAAGTATGGTAGATGCGTCAGAAGAGACACAGGAATGAAAAAATATTATTTCACATAGTCATTAAAGAATAATAATACCACAGACATTATATTCTCTGTCAGGGTCAGGGTGGTTGGTGGGGGCTAGGGGTTAGGAGGGTGGGGGACTTTGAATATCAAATGGAAAAAGAAGCAACTCATGGAAATCTTATACTAAGAACAAGGTATAATACATAATTCTTGTTTTAAATGTGATTTGATATACATATCTTTCGGTTTTTAGTATTTTTACTTTATTTTTGTTTGGGTTAACAGTTCTATGGGACCAGAAAAGACATTCAACCTGCTCACTGAAGTACAAATGTGTCCCTCAAGTTTGTATTAATGGAATGAAACACGATCACTGATTCATGTCTCATAAACTTCCAGTTCCAGTAAACGTGGCATACACAGCATAAAAACCTGAATTATGTAAATAACTTTTCTAGTAAAGTTTTTGAGTAAAGAGATGTTAATGGAATATAGAAGATCACTAGATTAGAGTAAGTTCTTAAAGAATAAGTTTAAGTTCATTATTATCAGAAATGTCTGTATTTTAAATTAACCAGTTAACATCGCTATTTTTGTACTAGTTTTCTACTGTTCTTCATGTACTCTTTATGTTTTCTTCATTTCATGAGGTATTTATTCACTATACCTAGGCAATAAACTAGCTGTGTTACTTACAAGGGGAATAAACAATTCTTGTCATATGAGTCTAATTCCTAGAATGTGACCTGGTCAGATTTAGTTTAGTCCTGACTCCCATGCCTCACTCAATGAATTTCCTTTGATTGAATCTTCCAGGAAGTGATACGTAAGTAAAACTTAGCTTTCAAGAAATTGTGGATTTTATCACTATGAACATGGAAAACACATATTTATGAAAATATGGCTTATTCTTTGTGAAACCCAGTAAGTCATTTTTTCCAAAATTGTATCCATGTGGACTCCTTGTAAATTTACCTTTAATGGCCTCCTCTTCTCTGAATGAGAAACAGACTTGTGTTCAGATGCCAGAGGGTTGGATTTTTAAGAATTTTCTTCTAACTATAATATATATTAATTTTTTTCAGAAAAATCATAAAATAATCACATCTTTCAAAACTTTCATTGTTTTCCCTCTTTCTTCAATACAGTTTATAAGAATATGCCTCAGTACTGGAGTAAACCTAAAAGGTATAAGGATTGAGAGAAGCATTGTGCCCATTAGAAACTATATACAGTACTCATTTGTGAAAATTGGAGTGCTAATCACAATTATATTAATCAGGGTTGGCATTTATTGAAGTGAACTTCAATAAATACTTTTGTGAACTACTGTTAAAAAATTCAGATAGTTTGCTTTTAAAGATTTATTTTTATTGTTTTTGACAGAGAGAGAGAGAAATACAGAGACAGATAGAAGGCGGAGGGCCCAGAACAGTCTCCATAGTTGCACACCATCGGTTTTTCCACATACCAGTTTCATTTCACAAGTGGGTGCAGGGCTGCACAGGGCAGAAACTGGGCTGGGGTCTCACTCCGATGAGAACCGAACTGGGGGCACTCTCCAGTTCAGCTTATGGGTCAGCACGGGCCGGGGCCGGGATTCAATCCTTGGTTCATGGGGCTGCAAAACGAGCGCTTAACCCACAGAGCCATCCCGACTTCCCCCAGATAGTTTGCTTTAAATAAGTTATGATAGGTTTATAAATGTTAACTGTGATTATTTTAAGGCAATTATATATTTAATATATTCCTTCAATTGTTTCCTATAACTTTTTTGCCTATTATAACTGATAATTTTGGAAGAATTTGTTCTTAGCATTTGTATATTAATTACAGCTTTAGAAGGGGTTGGCAGAAGAGAAATGTACATGAAAATCATATTTTGAGATGAGGTAAGTATAATATGGCCTGAAAAGTTACATATGAATATTTACTTCTCACTAATACTTCATTTTCTTTAGGCTTTGTGGGAAATTACTACATACATCTTACAGATAAATATTTCAAGGTATAAAATTTTAATTGAAATTGCAAATCTGGAGAACTGTAACTATTAAATTAAAAAAGATCTAACTTGTTTATAGTAATCTAGCTCATTCAAATATTGTTTCTCTGGAATCATTATAACAATTATTATGTGAAGAATTACATTAAAAAATCTAAGTATTATAAACAAAATATTGAAGTGAAATGAAGAACAAAGAATCCATTTGTAATGTACAAAAAGTATCAAAAGGCTTGGTTTTGCTTCCATTCTTCTATTTATAAATTGTGTTGTCATGTCATATTTTCTCTCAAGACATGTCAATTTCTTCATATCTAAAATGGAAACTAATCTTTTAGGGCTAGTGTTAGATTTTTATGAGAAAAATATATAACAAATATAAAAGCAATAAAGGTTCCTCAATACAAAGAAGATGTCATATTCTTATGGCTGTCAGCTTTATATATTAGTAGCAATTAAAAATCCTGGAAGTATTTTTTGCAGATTTGTTTTCTGACTGTTGTGAATTATTCAATAAACTCCCATTACACCATTTATTATAGGGGGTGAGAAAGTGAATGATGTTCTAGCTTTAGCTTTATCATTTATAAATAAGTAGTGTGGTTCTCCTTGTACAACTCTTCTACCTTTCGTTGATCTTCTTGATCTCTCTCTTCTTGTTCTCATTTTTTTGTTTGTTTTATGTCTTAGATTTTAAAAGTTAACTAATTCATAATGCTTACAGACAAATTCAGTTCCTCTCTTTCCTCTTTGCCACAGCATCCACTTTCAACTAATTGAGCACACATATGCACACAGGCACACACCCACAATGTGCATTTGTTGCTGTGCTTTATTTTTTAATTTTTGGTTTTAGTCATTATTATATAATTTCTACAGCATATGAAGAGTATTAAAGCACTTTCTGCCCTTCGCCCACATAGCATGTGCTCAGTTTATGTCCCCATATTATTATAAAGTTTTACATATTTTGATTAGAACAATTTTTTTGGAACCATATATAAATACGGGTATGAGCACACAACTATGTGTGCTTTTCAGAGTTGAGTCGTGTACTACATTATAATTACATATAGTCTTTATCTTTCATTATGAAGTTAATATTCATCATTATTTTTCTTTTCTACGCTTCTAAGAACTTCAATAATAATTTAACAATGATTCAACCACAAAACTCCTTATCAATTATTTATATATATTTATTTTCTCTCAAAACTTTCAAGTACATTGTTTCATCTATTATTTTTTTAAATTTTTATTTCATTGTTATTATTTTTTGGTTGTAACATTTTATATTCTTTCTTTTAATTATTGAATTTATAAGGGTGACATTGGTTGGTAACAATGACATAGGTTCCAGGTGTATAATTCTACATTACATTGTCTATGCATTGCATTATGTGCTCACCACACAGAGTCAGCTTTCTTTCCATCACCATATATTTGATGCCCTCTCCCTATTCCCTCCCCCCAACTCTACCACCCACCTTCCCCTTTACCCTCAAGTAACCACTACACTATTGTCTTTTATACTCTTAAATCATGTATTCCTGGAGCCATTTTCCTTCCTTTTGGATGGGATGCTCTTTATTTCTAGTACATAGCTTTCACCTAAGGTCTTACCTAATAAACATCTTGGCCTCATTTCTGTGCACATTCTACTGTTCTGTGTGTGTTCTGTCTAATTCTCTCTTATTTTACTTTCTCACATTGCAAAACATCTTTCATTAGTTAACTAAGAAAAATAGTGTGGATTGGAAACCATTATATCTCCAAATGCCCTGTATTTTACTCTTATACTTTTCTGATAGGATAAAGAATTCTAGATTGATAATAGTTTTCCTTCAGAATTTTGAAGATTCTATTGTTTATTATCCCATCTTATGTACTGTAGTGTTTCTGCTTTGAAGTTTTCAGCCATTGCAATTCCTTCTTTGTTGGGAACCTTATTTTCTTCCCAGAATCTTTTAGAATCTTTTCTTCATCTCTAAAAACTTGAAACTTCACATTGTGTACATGACTGTGGGTTCTTTCTGCTGGGGATTAGGTAGTACTTTTCCATTCAAAACTAAAATTCTTCAACTTAAAAAAAATTACTGAATATATTCATTGTTTTTTCTCTTTTCTTGTTCATGGTTTCTTATAACCTTAATCTTGGGACTCTTACATTGGTCATATAATTAAAAAAAATAACTTATCTTGTGTTCTATCACTTTTTCATTTGTGCTACATCTTAGAGGACTTTCCTCAATTGTTTCTTTGAAGTTTGTATGAGTTTTTCATTCCTGTTCGTATATTGCTTCATTTTCAACAATTAATTTTTCCTGATTATTCCTTTAAAAACATTGCGATCTTCCCTTATGAATGCAAAGTGTCCACTGATTTCTCTAAGAATATTGTATCAGTTATATATTATTCAAAGAAACATAATTTCTTGGAATATTTGTCTATCTATCTATCTATCTATCTATCTATCTATGTATTCTATCATCTATATATCTACCTACCTAGCATTTATTTATCTATCATCATCTATCTATCAGTGATCTTTCATCTATTTCTCTAAAGAAATAGATTTTAATTACAGAGAAATGTTTATAAATTCAGACAACAATCAAAAACTAAAAAAAAAAAATTCCTGTTAAAGATGGCAAACTACAACAGGATAACTAAACTCTTTCTCCTTGTTATTTAAAGATATTTAAACATTTTAAAACCATAACAAAATTTACCACCAATAACCACATGAAGAAATTGAGGAAAGGAGCCAAACGCTGGGGGTAAAATCACAATACTCCTATCAATGCAAATAACATCATGTACCTCACAATGACACTTTGGTCAACAACAGACTGTATATATAATGGTATTCCATAAAATTATAATGAAACTGAAATTTTCTATTGCCTAGTATAGTTGTAGACATTGTGATGCTATGGAGTAACACATTACTCATATGGTTATGGTGATGCTAGTACAAATGAACAATGTGCTGCCACTCATAATAGTATAGCACATACAATTATGTATGACACATACTACTTCATAATGACAATATGTTACTGATTTATACATTTGCTATTCTATATTTCTTATTGTTATATTGAAGTATACTCTTTCTTCTTAAAAAAGTGTTCATGTGGTTAGGCATTTATGAGGATTGGCTGATAAATTTTGTCTCTATTATAATATTTTTTTGTTACATTAGCCACATTTGGATATAACCAGTTCTGTGTAATAACATGGTATCTCCCCTTCATCGCTCTTAACCTTGCACACACAGAAGCTTACAATTTTTATGCAGTGCACATAGAAATGGAAGAATGTTCAGATGCTGGGCTCAAAGAGCATGCTGTTACTGAATTCTTAACAGTGGAAAAAGTTCCTCAGATTGAAATTCACAGATGAGTGCAAGCCCTTTAATGTGATTAGTGTGTTGATCACTGCCACATCATGACTGAATTATATTAATGGAACCGTAAGTTGAATTTGGAGTATAAATATGTAGGTCCTGAATTGTATGTTAACATTTCCTCCTCATTTCAGTTTCTACCACATGATTAAAGGGAATGCTGATCAAAAAAAAATTTTTTCCTCCTATGAAGCTATAAAATTCAGATTGGTTCTTCTACATTTTTACCCTCAGTTTCTTCATTTATGAAATCAAAAAGTATTGCTAAATAATTTTATTCTAACTAATATTCTACACTACCAAATTATTTAATTATTTTTTTTGTAAGTCACCAAACATTTAGATCAGGTTTAAAGACTGAACTCGATAAACATTATCTGAAACTTGAGTATTTTGCAATAATAATTTCTTGAAAGCAATTATCAATAATCTCAAAAAAAAAACTTACATGATTTAGTCAAATAGCCAATTTATTAGAATAACTGAGAGCTCATTGTCGAAGCAGGAAATAAGATAATTAAGGAAAATTTGAAGGCACAGTAAGATTCAATATACACTTATTGCCTGACTGATTAAAATATAACTAAACACAAAGAGGCAAGGATAAACAAGATTAAAATTCACTGGGTTCCTTAACATAATTTGCCACCAAAAAACACATACTCTGTTTTTATTATCAAAATCTACATTGATAAAGAAAATATAGTTCCATCTCATACTGAGTTAAATATACTACTGTATGATACAAATATAAATTAAGTTTCCTCATAAAAATTATAATTCATTGTGTGTAAATTAAAATTATCATCATTACTCAATCTCAGAGGATCTCATTAAATTTACTCTCTGCAGTTAAAGCAAACTAATCCCAAAGCGGAGATGAAAAGGACTAAATTCTTTACACTTACAGTTGTAATCATTTTCTTCCCCAAATAAAACTGATATAATAATTAAAGATATTCCATCACAGAGAACCAAATGCGAAAAATAAATTTGTGACAAAATAAGCTGAATCCTAGGAAATGAACCCAATGCTTTCCAGAGTAATTCAGATAAGAAGGCAAGGGCTTACAAGTAATAAATTGTAAGATCACTTAGTATTAATCACATGAGTAATAATTGAGACATATGAAGAAGAGATTGTCTTGACAAAAGTAGTTTAAGCATCTGTGAGTGGAGCAATTCTTTTATCTTCTAATAGAGTTGCTAAAATATATATCTATTCACTTATTGAGACTTTAGTAGTGTAGCAATTAGAAAAATTTAAGTTCATGGTTTTATTCTATCTTACTGAATAATGTAAGACCAACTTAGATTGTCTTTGTTACACAGGCCTCTTTGAGAGTGAATCTTTGCCAGTTTTGTGCCAGTCCATAGGGAGTATAGCTTCTCAGATCATTTCAAATCACTTTTTCAGACATCAAATGAATAGATTTTTAGAGATGTCAATCAGTTCCATAATTCACAGATATGTTCTTTCCAAAACCATTATTGATATGAAAAAAAAATACATTATGAGAAAAATATTCTTTTAAAAATGTCAGGAAGGTAAATACTGATAATTATCAGATATAATGAAGTAACAAAATAATAATTAAAACACTATGATATTTTTAAATGTGAGGAGGAAATGATCCTTAAAAGAGAAACTCATTATAGAAGGTCACTCAGAGTGTATTTAGGAGACAATTAAAGAATGATGATGATGAGTTGATCACAACACCACTGCTAATGAGAGAATGAGTGTATCAAAGGACACAGAAAAACTTAGAGGACAAAAGTCTTAATTTTCTTCATAACACATCTTATGCTTTTGTCATCCTAATTTTAAAGATTTATTTTTATTGTTTTAAAAGAGAGTGAAGAGATACAGAGACAGAGACAGAGAGAAGGGGGAGGGCCCAGAACAGTCTCCATAGTTGCACATCATTGGTTTTTCCACATAGTTTCACTCCACAGGTGGGTGCGGGGCTGCACAGGGCAGAAACTGGGCTGGGGTCTCACCTTGGTGAGAACTGAACTGGGGGCACTCCCCAGTTCACATATGGGTCCACACGGGCTGAGGCAGAGACTTGACCCTCAGTCCCCGGGGCTGCAAAGTGAGCACTCAACCCACTGAATCATCCCGGCTTCCCCTGTCATCCTAATTTTAATGTTTCAACTTTAACCGGTGGTTGAAAGAAAAAAGGAAAATAAAAAAAGAAAGAAAGAAACCATGCCCATATAGAAGCATTAATTTTTTTCAAAGCATGTTATTGCAGCAATATTTTTACACAAATATGATAATCTAAACATTTATAAAGGATAACCATAGGGCCATTACAGGATAGCTACAGCCCTTCCTTCCAGAAGTTTTAAGTAAGTGCGTATGCAAAGTTATCCCCCTAGTGGAGGGAACAGAATAAAGAAAAGGAAATGCAGAGTTGAAATGGACATTTGAATTATTGCTGATATAATCCCTGGATTTTTATAACTTGACCAATTAATGTTTGAATGACCAAAATTTTTTATGTGACTTCTATGTTCAATTTAATTAACCCCTGTGTTACAATTTGCTGTCAAAGAATGCCAGTCTCAAAGAATGTTCTGACAAAATGTTTTCATAAATCAACTCATTCATTCAACAACTATTACCTACTTGTTATATGCTAGAGATTATATCAGGACATGAAAAAACAGACACAAAACATACATGGTTCCAGCCCTCAAGGAAATAGAAGGTAAGATGTTCTAATTAAATAATTCCTCCCTCTTATAAACAATTAAATACTTTATCTTTTATTTGGGTGATTTACTACTTCTATTGAATTACAGTTCACTATTTACTTTATTTACTTTAGCCAGAAAATAGTTTTCTTGTTTTTTTTTTTTTTTATTAAAACAATTCAGTTATCTCAAGCTTAATTAGTATATCTACATCAGAACATAGCTGAATATTTTGGGTCTAGTGTTTCTCCTGATTTCTGACTCAGTTATGAGGTCATTTCTGGGCCCTGAGAGCAAATCCACTTGCTCTTTTAAGACTGGACCAGCCAGTACTGTCCTGCCTGCTGGCTGTGAGGGTGCTGAGCCTTACAGTCTTTATAGTTCTTCATTCCCTGAGGTTGCAGAAGCTCCCATAAATGCCTCCAGTGTAAAATTCACTCCGGCCGCAGGAAGGTCCGCATGAGGAGAGTGCCTTCATTCCACCTCCTGGTACACACTCAGAGATCCTTTTAGGTTCATTTAAGTTTTTCTAACTCTCTCAGGGAAAAAGACTTCATCTAAGCACAGTTAGTAAAATAACTAGAAAGTTAAGGTTTTAAATCTATTACTGTGGCTATTTCTTAGGTTAATAAGACATCCTTGCAAGAGCTATTTTTATTATAACAATTTTGTTGTAAATTATAATGTGTGTATGTATGTACAGCTATGGGTGATTATGTATTTAACTGTCTAATTATTTTGTAGATTTCCTCAGACAACCAGTCAGACAGTTCCTTAGTAAAAGTGGTTTTAATTAATAGTTCAAATTAGAAGTTTTGAAGCCTGAGTACTGTGGGCATACACTCAACATGAGGCCTGTTAGCTGTGCTTGGTAGCTCATGGGCTACAGGCCAGAGAGAGCTGAGCTAGAGTTCTGGAATCTGTAAGGTTTTTATCCAAAGAGCCAGATGGCAATTATTCCTCTGCCATTTGTACTTAGAAACTGTAAGCTCTTCTCATTCAAAATAACAGAGAGGAAAATGAAGCATTCTCTAAACAGCATCACATTATCATCTTTTCAGAATATCCATTCTGAAGAAAAAGGACTGAACAAGAAAAGAAAATCAGTTTTATCTAAAGGCCAAGGTAGGTTCTAAAGAAAGGCTGTTTCACCTGGTACATGGAGGTACACGTTCCCCAGGGGACATGCCTGATAGCCAAGGCTCTGTTATGCAGAGAATGTCTCCTGGATAAAGTTGGTGAGAAAAAAAAAATTGGAGTGATGTTACGTCTATCTCTGCAGGCTCTGACACGATGCCTGGCCGCCTCCCGACTTGCAATTGTATCTGGTGAGGCCTGAGTATTTGGCAATGTGGCTAAGGATGCCAAGGCCAATCCACCAAGACTTCATCTTTTCAGGTAACTGATAAATCTCTCTTGTCCTCATACCAGTCTATGGTTTCTTTCCCCTGAATGGAAATTGCCTCCCTTGCCATTCCACATTATTCTTCTTTTTGGATCTTCCATGTCATCATTAACAGAAGTCCCCATATCCTCATTCTTCTCACTGCATCCTCAAAGAAAACATGATTATCCCCCGAATGTGCTGCTTTCTATACAGCTTTCTGAGGTTCACGCTCATTTTCCCTTCAAACTCTTGAAGTCTCTGGTCAGAAGTGAATTTTCACACACCATGTACCATCTGCTACCATCCACATACTTGGGCTGTAAAACCATATTCTTGTCCTTGCATCTTTTTGATTTCGTCTTTAATTCCTCATAGTTCAATAGGTATTTTAGCACACAACGTATAGTGTCCCAGTCTACTAGAGTCCTACCATTATCTTCTGTGATTTCATTTTCCACATGGATAGCTTGTCAATGTACTGTTTTTCCATACGACCTTCTTATTTCATCTCCGTCATCAGCTCATGGTCACTTGTTGGCGTCACCATTATCCAAAACTAATCCAACACTGATCACCACGAGAATGAAATCTCCTATCCTTCTAGTTTTCTAATTTATTTTCCCTATATCTGTCCCTGCACCCCACTTAGATCCTCAATGTAATGACATTCCTCCTTTCTTCCTGTTATATCCCTCCTGTTTTCCCTTTATTCTTTCACCTTTCCAAACTGTAAAAATAATAAAAGGAGCCCATAGTACCTTCAAATTCTTTGCCTCAGGGAAGTTAACAAATTTAAGGGCGATGTCTGCTAATGTCTTTGTAACCTAAAGATTCGGGACAGGGAAGAAAGTAAACTCCATTTTGAAATAAGAGGAAGGAAAAGTAGTGTCTGTGAAGTGTCCTAGAAGAAAAGGGAACAGGTTTCCAAAGAGATAAGGAAAAAAAAAATGTTATAAGAAAGAGGCACATCAGAAATAGGCATGTCCAGTGCGTGTCAGGGAAATAATAAAGGTTGGCTGCAGAGGCAGGGTGAATGTAGGAAGACTCCCTGAGCAAGCTGCTCTCACCTTACCAAATAGCTCTATAATTTCGCATAGCAGAGACTCTTCTGAGTCTTTTGGACTTGAGAAACTTTTCAAAAGGTGCTGTTGTTTTGAACCAAGGACACAATCATCAGGAGCATGAACAAGAGAGCAGAGGGGGCTCTGGGGAATACTTCACTCTGCATAAGACTTTTGCTAGATGCTCCATTATGCTTATTAGAAGAGGGGGCAGCAGCTGTGACCGAGTTTCCTTTCAGTCTGGTGGGACCAGGATTCGGTGCGAATGTAATTAATTTTAGACAAGAATATACATGTAATGCAAACCTGAATCTGTAAACCAATATTCAAACTTTGTATACATTTTTTCAACTTTACTATCTATAAATTCAGAATATGGAAAACTTCCCTAAATCCCTTTCCAAAAAAAATTTAAAAAATAAATTTCCTTCTGAACTTGTAAGCATTCCAGGTCTGTAGGAAAGAATTTTGTAGTAATACATTCCCCTCAATAAATACAAGGCAATGTTATTAAGAAAATTTTGACTTTGCACCTTAACTATTTCTTAAATAGGGTAGGGCAGTTGCAGATTAACTTCACCATATGAATTCTTTGCCAGTTTTATTTTTGCCTCAGTAATAGTCAAGAAATAAAGCATAAGGTCTTCTTTTTAATGAAGGATCTTAAGAGGATCGATGAATAACATGTTTTATTGCAAATTTAATATTTCAAGTTCTACCTTCAATCATGGATCTATGTGTATATATGTATGTGAATATATTTTTTTCCTTTTTTAAAAAGATTGATTGAGGCTATGAAAGAGCCAAGAAAAAAATCTTGTTGAGAACAAACTTTACACTTTAATTTAGATATTAATTTTTTTTAATTATCTACTAACCTAAAAATCAATATTTTCTCTCATTTTAATCAACATAAGTTGTAAAAATGAAGTACAGACATTCTCTTAAAGGTGATCAATGATCTGAAACATTGTAATTAAATGTATTATAGGTAAAAAGGTAACATTCCTTTTGTGATATTAATAATTTAGAAGCCACAAATTCAAATTATTTACATGCAAAATTTGAGCATTGTTTGTAATACATTTCCATTATAAATATGACATTACATTCAGTCTGTTCAGTTTTTAATGTTAATAACTAATCAGCATTATGTTGATCTGCCATGTTATCATGACCAAATGCATTTGTACATAGCAAATAAAACGTAGAAGATTTGGGAAGCTGAGACAGCTCAGCAGGTTGAGCGCTCGCTTTGCAGTCCCGGAGCCCGAGGATCAAATCCCGGCTCCAGCCCATGTGGACCCATATGCTGAACTGGGGTGTGCCCCCAGTTTCAGTTCTTGCTGGGACCTATGTGGCAGGCTACCAGCCCAGTTCCTGCCCTGCACAGCCCTGTGCCCACCTGCGGAGTAGAACTATATGGAAAACTATTGCTGCCAACTATGGAGCCTGCTCTGGGCCTTCCCTCTCCTCTCTCTCTCTCTCAAAAAACAATAAAAACAAACCTTAAAAAAAAAAAAGTAAAAGATTCTTTTTTTAAAAAAGCATAATACATTGCTTTGCGCTAGGCTATATTTTCCTTTAAATCACTAACATTGGATCTTTTTGTTCAAAAAAAATGAGATAATGAGCAGTGTACATTTTCCTGATAGACTATGAAGATAATTACACTCATAAAGACTATAATATAAAGGTCATTCTAATAATTAACTATTGTTTTCACATACTGTATATTGTTTACTTTCTAAGAAATTTGCACATGTTACATAAGACACATTATTAGGTCATAAGTTTTTTCTCGAGCGATTTAGTTAAAGCACAAATTAAAAATTCAAAGTAAAATCTTTACTACCAGTATTATACATTGTGATTTGTTCTAATATCCTTACCTTTCTTCTACAATACACTTCCTCATGAGGTAATTACTAATTCAGAACAATTATCTGTGTATTATCCATGCTTTTACAGAAAAGTGTACTAAAATGGAATTCCCATCTATACTCTAAATTCTTAGCAGTCTTGAATTACAGGGTGTTTTGCATTACCTACTTAAATAAGCTGCTTTCTCCTTGACATGCCCTCTCATTGAACCAGATCCCAATTCATCAAACTAGAAAGACAAAGGTTAAGCACTAAATGGTGCATTAAATGTCTTCCCATCTTAATAAGTAGACAAACCAGGTCATTCTCTCAGTGGCTCAACTCCAGACATTAGAAGATACCTTTATTCTTCCTGCTTTTTAGCACAACTCCTGGTCTTCAAATAATGCATTATTAATTTCATTATGACTCCAAAATATAGTTTGTAGCCCACAGCCTCTTTTCAGTTCCATTACCATCATTTTAATGCTTTTACTTGATCCTAACTCGGCGGTGGCAAACCTATGGCATGCATGCCTAAAGTGGCATGAGGAGCAGTTATTTTGGCACGTGGAGCTGTGAATACCATTTAAAAAATTATTGTTTATGCTCTTATAGACATAAAAATAATCAATACCTCTATCTCACTCGATGGGTTGGCACGTGAGTCGAGTGAGTATACTCTTATTTCATAAACTTTGGCACTCAATTGCCAAAAGGTTCGCCACCCCTAACTACTCACAAGTTGTAAATGAAATATACATACACACACAATCTGTTGAACACAGAAAGCTGTATAATACTATTTACTGGTGCTAAGAAGGCATACCTTACCTTACTCACTTCATTTTGTGTACTGATGAAGTCAAATAAGATTCTAATACTGTAGGAGACTTCATTTGTTTGTTCTATTTAAGAATTTAGAATCAATTTTAAATACTAAATAATTTGAAATTCAAGGACTTCTTTACAAATATTTTGAATAAGGCTTTTAATTTAAAATGATAAAAATGTGACTATAATAGGGTTTTTAAACCTTAATTCTGGGGAAGCCGGGATGGCTCAGTGGGTTAAGCGCTCACTTTGTAGCCCTGGGGACCGAGGATCAAATCCCGGCCCCGGACCCTGTGGACCCATATGCTGAACTGGGGAGTGCCCCCAGTTCAGTTCTCACCAGGGCGAGACCCCAGCCCAGTTCCTGCCCTTTGCAGCCCTGCCCACGTGTGGAATGAAACTATGTGGAAAAACCGATGATGTAAAGCTATGGAGACTGTTCTGGGCCCTCCCTGTTCTCTCTATCTCTGTCTCTGTATCTCTCTCTCTCTCTCTCTCTCTCTCTCTCTCTCTCTCTCTCTCTCTCAAAAACCATAAAAATAAATCTTTAAAAAAAAAACCAACAACTTAATTCTGTAACTGTGATTTCATGAAAAGAAAAAAAACAACAACCTTGAAATATTATATTACTAAAATGTATGGGAAGCATAGGTCTATGATTAAAACAAAAATTCTACAGAAAAAAATTTATTTTAAAGGTTGTTTGACTTAAAACTAGTATGCTACAGGAGAATAAAATTCCCATAATGTATTTAGGTGATCACACAATTTAGAGACAACTTTCAAATTCTTATTTTTTCAAGGAAACAAAAATACCACACACAAAGAATATGTTTAATTCTTGATGTTACCTAGCATCTGGAGAAAAAACAATTCTTATATGAACTAATTTTTTTTTTAACAGACTGATATTGATTATAAAATATTTCAATCTGTGATGTAAACAAGTACATTTTAAATTCACCTGTTAATTAATAACTTTAAAACTTTTATATATACATGATATCAAGTAAAATAATCATTTGAAGCTAGAATTCCAGGTGATTCACAGGTGTGGATGTGAGTCCCTAGTATAAAAGAACTAATAACTAATAACAATTTCTCTTCCCCACACAATACTTACTCTACAATAAAAAGAGACAAAAGTCAACCCACATGCACATTTGAAAAAGCAAAGAAAGGGAGCCTCCAAACAGTCATATGTCTGTAGTGACTGGGCAACAACACTGAACCAACTCTGAGACTGTGCCCTCATTTTTGGACTTTCTCTTGTCTTTACATTTCTATTTGCAAATCAACCAACACCCTTGAACTCATTTCATGCCTACCATACAAGCAACTGGAACCAACACACAAATACTCAGATTTTTATAAGATGTCTTATTCCATGTTAAACAAATGTTATTAAATATTTTACTTCTGCATAACACGTATCCACTGTCCTGTTTCCAGCATCAGATTCCTTAGGACCCACCCCTTAAACAATAAGCTGATACTTTCTCTTCTCCTCCTTTTATAATTTTTTTTTTGTTTTT
>PVKE010033547.1:0-17878 GCA_004027555.1 Craseonycteris thonglongyai
GTAATGAATTCCCAAGCAAAGCTGGCTGCAACTTCTGGGGCCGCAGAAGGGAGCAAGAGGAAGTTGAGAATAAGGAAACTGCAGAAAAGTCCAAATTACTGGGAGAAATCGGTCCCACGGGAAGCCTGTGGCCTGCCTCCCACTCAAAGTAGCGAGAACGTTCAAGCCCTGTGGCAGAAATGGCTGCGTCGTTAGACAGATGGGCCTGGGACTCCCTCCCAGAATGCCCTGCACCGGAGGGCACAGGAACTGTGTAAGCTGATCCCGTATGTCCCAGGAGGGGGGTGTCTGGAGGAGCTCAGAGATCTGGAGCGGCCTTGTGGTGGAGAATGGCAGGCTGGCAGCATCCTTCATGGTCCCCTGACCAAGGTTAGAGGATGGTCATCAGCCAGAGCCCAGCACGCATGGACAGTGGCCGAGGACAACTGTCAGGCGCCCGACACCCTGGAGCCCCCAGAACTGAGAGCAAACCAGGGCAGCTGTGACTTGCCTGAGAGGACCTTTCTGCCATGTGGCAGCATGGCGCTCGTAAGAGAAAACTCAGTGGCCTTGTAGAGAAACAGGTGTAGGTCTTACAGCCCTGCGTTTGCGGAATAGCCGCACTCTGAGACCCTCATGGAATGCAAAGGAGAAACAAATGAAGAAGGCAGCAGAGAGCCTTATCTTAAGATTAGTCCTTTCTGGACGCTTCTGTAAGAGGGAACCCCAGAACCAAAGGTGCCCGTAGGAGCCCAGGGGTGGACCCTCTGCTAAGGATAGAATCTCCATGCTTGGGACACAACTAGATCGGTGTTCCGCCTTCTGGCGGGTCAGGAAGCGGTCTGACCCACTTCCTCTGTCTTCCTCCATCACAGATGCTTTCGGAACAAACTGGAGCGGCCACTGAGCACAGCTAATGGCCTGGAAGCTTCCCAGGTGCGTCAGGAAAGAAGCGGCCTTTTAAACCGTGATTTTTGGCCTTCATAACTGATGTCAGCCTCAAATGCTATTTGGAATAACAAATGAGCGCTTGTCAGACTCTGAAAGCCTTTGTTCGCTGCCCTCGCAAGCTTTATCATTTTGCTGATGGAGACCGGTTTTGTCATCGGTAGCAAGTCATCTTAGCAGTCTGCTGGTTAGATTACCTGTCTCTCAAATGAGCGTAAGAATAATTTTGTTGTGGGCGATTGATGCTGAGCAGATGTTCACAAAGCTCCGTAAGCTCCCTGGGACAGGGCCTTCAGTGAGGTGGTCGTTGCGTGATAATTCTTCCTTCTAGTTTTTGATTAAAAAATGATACATGTGCATCTATGTGCACACGTGTCGATGCTAATGGGGACATGCACACTGGAGATACTTCCACACAGATGAGAATAGTAGAAGGCCGTCCCTACAGCAAGGGTCCCTCCTAGCGTCATGCTACACAAACAAAAAAAGATGGGGAAATCTCTTTTTTTAAAAAAAATGGAAGTGTTCCTAGCCCGGGAAGGCCACACATTGGTGCTGACAGAGCAGCTGGAAGAGGCAGCCTTCCTCTGCCGTGTGGTAGGCTCTAGTGCCCTCTGCTGTTATTTGGGAAACAAAAGCTTCTATAGGGAGTCACCCATGTCTCCCACAAAGGGAGGAAAACCAACTGCTCTCAACGGATCAAGTTTCCGCCTGAATGTGGCTCTGTGTCCAGTTAGAGTTTGGGATGGAGGCCAGGGGTCCCCGCACAGAACCTGGGATGTCCTGTTGTATCAGCCTTAATGCTCACCCTAAAAATGGAACTGAGCTGTCTTAGAGCAGACATGCATATGTCCCAAATGCCAGGATTCCCAGGGCCTGAAACAGCACCCAAGGATTTGGGCGACCTCCGTAAGAGCGTCATCTCCACCACCTCTGATACAGGCCCCTCCGCTGTGGTGTCCTGAGGGTTACTTGTTTGTTTTAAAATTCACTTTAATTTTAGGGTTTGTCCATCGAGCAAGGAAAGAACTGGAATTTGGCCCCGAGCGTGTCACACGCGTTGCATGTGCCCTCTCGGTCTGTGGTTCTCTAACACCTGGGTCTGGCTCCAAGTCGAGTGCTCATTTACTCTGTAAGTGAAAAGGATATTTGCCCACTAATTTCAACTCCAGGGCTCCCAGCCCCACATAAGGCACAGTTAATATAATCTCACTTTCGACGACACTCGGAGGAGCGGGAAGACAATTTGTGGGGGGGAAGGAATAAGAGGCAGCGCACATTTAACGGGAATGTTAATATTTACTCGCTGCCGCACTCGGATCTGGGAGGCTGCAGTCGCTAAGTGGAGATTAGATCTTCAATTAAGTACTGGTGGCGGGGGAGTCGGTGATGTTTCACAGAGGGAAACTGCCGAAATCATACTTTAAGGAGAATAATTTTTTTAAAAGCTACAAAAAAAAAAAAAAAAAAAAAAAAAAAAAAAAAAAAAAAAAAAAAAAAAAAAAAAAAAAAAAAAAAAAAAAGAAAAAAAGAAAAAAAAAATTAAAATAAAAGCCCAAGGGAAAAAAATAGAGGGAACATTTCTGTTTGGGGAATCCTAATATTTTGGCTGAAGACATTATGTAAAATTAAATACTATTTTAAACCAAGGAGATATAATATCTAATTAAGTTTTTGTGGTTGATGGGCTTAGAGAGGACTGTGAATGTTGCATCCATTGAACTGAAAGAAGTAGGAAAATTAAATAACACTGTTCTATAGTGACATTCACCCTGACATACAAGCAGCCTTCCCTGTTCTGTATTTGTTCTGCCCCGCCCCTCCCACCCCGCCCTCACCTAGAACTCACTGAAGACATGAAAGAGAAAATGAGAATGTGCTCAAGGAGCTCATTAAACCTTATAACGACCCCAAGGAGCAGGAATCAAGAGTTGTTAGCCTCATTTTCAAGCTGCGACCACAGGCTCCGAGCGGCCAAGGGATTCTCATTCAGGGTCATCCAGGGGTGGAGAAAACAGAACCATCTTCCAACTGCCTCTGGAACCTCTGCCACATGTGCTCTGCTCTACAGAAAGGAGAATGTCAGCCTTTGAATCAGAATTATCAGAAAGCACTAAGACCATAAGGCCATTTGGAATTTTACAAGCATTTCGGTATAAGCTGTGTAGAAACCAGAGATGGAAGAAGATGCATTTTAAAAGGAGGTTGACTTCTAAGACTAATTATGACATTAAAGCACTTTCAAGTTACTTTATAAACTAATTTTTAAAGAGACCAGGAAATCAAGACTAGTATGTGATTTTCAGTGGGCAATTCTGTAAAACTTAGCTTGACTAGTGGACTTGGTTAAACTGAGTCAAAGCAAAATAATACCTACACATTCTGAGAGGCAACCTAAACACAGACAAGATTTCAAGTGCAAAGACAGAAAATTCCCATCATAGTCCATTAGCATTCCCTTTCAGTTTTCTGTCACAGATGTACAATAAAAGAACTAACCCACCATTTTAAAAAGTTTAAACTTGGATGATATCTATTTTGTCTGTAGTTCCTGAGATACATTAAGCAAGGTCATATTTAATATTCGGGGGGAAAGAAAAAGAACTCTCAGGATATCATCCTATCGAGTTGAAAGAAATTTGGTCAGCAGGGTATTTGACAATAGAATATTCCAATTGTAATTTGGCGAATAGGAAGTAGTTTAAATAATTGAAAATGAGGAATGAGCTATGAAGTTGCTCTTCTTTGGTCGTTTTTCGTTCCAATTGCCACAAGCAAGACGTAGGTTTTAAAAATAGAACACCAGGGCAGAGTAAGTGTCCCTGACAGGCACTTTGAGGCAGGATTCTAGAAATTCCAATCATTTAACAAATTGCACCATTAAAAGTCATAATAGTTCTGAAAGCCATCCTTAAAAGAACTTACTAAGTAACTTGACCTACATGATCATCTTGTTAAACTCATTTGATGTCATGAGACAGTTAGTGAAATATGCATAGTATATTATATTAAAGAGAAAAGTACCCTTCAATTGGTATCTGATGTGCACTTTGCAATCGCAGCTATTAGTTGTCTGTGAATCTCCTAGACATGATTTGATTTGATTTGATTACGATTATATCATTTTACTTTGTAACATATAGGAGTGGAGATTACAGGTCTGCTATTGCTTACTAGGAAATATTTAAAGAAGAATGTTTTATTTATTAGCATAAAGAGACACAGTGGATTATTGGGTGATTAGAGTGATGATGTGGCTGCCATACTTGTCAAAAATACAGCTCTAATTCAATAGCACAGCGACAGTCAGTCTCTGAGTTGATCTAGGCCTGAGCAAACAGATTCTGAAGGTAAGACATTGCCCACTAGAAGGATCTTTGTAAATTTCTCTAATTGTGTATCACTGAAAACAAACAGCAACAGCAACAAACCCACAGCGACTTCCCAGTTGTAAATTTGCTTTCTATCGGCCATGAGCCTGTGCGTGATAGCTTTCGTATTCCTCACATCCCCAGCCAGTAACAGAGAAGGATATTTAATGTTACTCATCTATGTGGGAAACACAATGTTTTTATAAGTAAATTGAGAAGAGAATTCCACAAAGGAGCAAAAGAAGAAAAGATCTAGCGTTTACTGAGTGCCTTCTATGTGCCAGGCTCTGCAGTAGTTTACAAATACCTGCAGGCTATCTCATTGAATCCTGCGCCAAGCTGTAAAGTGAATGAAGTAAACATATTTTTAAAGTTTAAATTGCACACGTGTCCTGTGTTGAGCTTTGCTTTCCTTTGGTTTGTGTCTTTAAACCCACAAGTAACTTTTTTTCATCAGAACGACTCATGCCCGGTTTGGAGGGAAAACTTACTAACGTCACTTGTCAACAAACACGTTGAGTGCAATTAGGGTCCACATTTTATCTATTTCTAACTCTTGCTCAGAGAATACTTGATCAGAATTTTACTGTGCGTATGGTTAGGCATAACATGCATCCTTCCTGAAATACCAGCTCTTTGCTAATTCATGGTGGTGAACTTCAAGAAGTCTTGTAAGATTGTTACCTCGTTTTTCGATATTTATTAATGGTATTATGTGCATTCCTGGACAAAGTTGGGGTTATTTCAAAGTAATCTATGACAGTCTGATTTGTTTTAGGGTACAAGTTAAGCTATGGTACAGGCCCTTACTCAATTATTTTAATCTGCTAGAAGCTGAAATGAACTTTAAAACACTTCTCTATGCTTTAGGAGCAGTTTGGTTTCCCAGCGCCCTCTGCTGTTACTCGGTAAGTTTACGGTATCACTCTTCCAACACCAAGAGAGCAGAACTCAGCCAGGAGAGGCACCTCTGCCTCAGGGAAAGGTCATCCCAGGTAAGGGACTTGAGGGTTTGGGACTTAAATACTGACAGTGAATCCAGATCTCAGTAGGCTTGGGAGACCAGTGTTCACTGACGGAAGTCCCAGGAGTTTCATCCCAACTCTCTCCTCCCACCGCTCACAGGCTCCTATAACCAGCGGCCTGGAATTCTTACAGGTGTTTTACATTTCACACTTCCAAGGCAATCCCCTTGTTCCGCCATTCCCAGCCCAAACATGGCCAGCCCCCAGGTCTTCTCTCTCTGTCCCTGGGCCACCTCTCACTGGGTCTAATACTTAGGAGTTGGCTGTGATTTTCTGCTTTCCCTCACCTGGCAGTAATAGACCCGTTGCAAATGTCTGCTGGACAAAGTGAACAATTAAGGAAGCAGAACTTCAGGGTGTTCATGGAAAAGCTTCTGTGGAAATGGAAATTACATCAGCATGCTATTTCCAAGTAGGCAGCCCCACTTGGAGAGCGGGGCGGCACCAGTCTACATTTTGCTGGTTATGCCTCATCTAGGTAGGATAGGCAATCCCTTTGGATTCCCACCTCCTCCATCAGAGAGGGCAGAGAATAAAGGATCTGGTTTTAGGTTTCTAAGTTATAATCACATTCCTTCCTTCCTCTTTGGAACTGTACACTGATTATAGTTCCTTATAATGGACCCAGATTGTCACTAAACCCATCTATTTCATGATGTGTTTCACCGTTTCATGTAGCTCATCTGTGCTATAATGTGCAGTCTTACTAGTCATAGTAGATGTCACTTACTGAGGGTAACTTTTTCCGTGTTCTAAGAGACTCTTACGTGGCCCCTTTGACCACTGATCCTTATCAGTCAAACTCACTCATCAAAATTCGGCATATTTGCAAATCAAAATATTTTCTAAGTTATCTGGGCTAGTTTGATTTACACAGACACCCTTTGATTTATTATATATACTCATTCTATGCATTTTGATAACACATAGGAAATTCAAAAAGATGAACATCAAGCTAAATCCACCACCCAGAGATAACTCCTATTTACATTTTGAAGTCTTTTTTTAAACCAGTTTTAGGTTCACAACAAAATTGAGTGTGAGATACAGAAATTTCCCAGATTCCCACCACCCCTCTCCCCCACACTAAGCTTCCCTCATTATCAACATGCCTGACCAGAGTGGGACATTTCTTACAAGTGATGAACCTACATTGATAGCATGATCACTCAGAGTCCATAGTTTACGTTAAGGTTCACTCTTGGAGTTCTACGAGTCCGTGGGTTTGGCACATGTATAATATCATGGACCTATCATTACAGTATCATACAGAATAGCTTCACTGCCTGAAAGTCCTCTCTGCTCTGTGCCTTTTTATCCCTCCCTCCCCCAACCCCTGGCAACCACTGCAGTGTCTTTTCATCTTGATACAGTTTTTAGTCTCTCTTCCATGTCTACATGTGTTTATTAATATTACAATAAAAGTGGGCATATATTATGCATTCAATTTTATTTTCTGTTTCATTTTCCTTTTAAACTTTTAAAACTTTCTACTACGGAAATTCCCAAACATACATAAAGAGAAGAGAAAAAAACTATAATGAATTTCCATGTGCCCAACACCTGGCTTCAATAATCATCAACATTTTGCCAATTGTGTTCCATCTCTCTTCCTTTACTGCTTTATTTTTTTCCTGAATTATCTTGAAACAAATCCAGAGCATCATGTCATTTTACTCACAATACTGAAATATTTATGTATGTATGTAGAGTGCCTTTTTCTTTTTCATCTTGAATATTTCCCCATGCCATTTACTATGGTTTGAAACATGATTTTTAACCACTGCCAAATATTGTCATTGCCTATATGTATTACAAACCTTTGAGTGCATCTCTGATTATTTCAGACACATCTCTACAAGTAAATAACAGGATCAAAAGGTAATAATTCTAAAGACATTAGAAACATCATAATGATTGTATCAATGTATATCCCCATCGGTGGGATGTAAAAGGGCCTGTTTCCTTGAACTCTCCCCGACTCTGGCTATTACCAGTTGTGTAGGTCAGGGTTCCATTGCAGATAACAGCATCCGCTCTAGCTGGAGGCAGGTGGGCTACCAGTTATGAAGAAACCATTAGAAGACTTGGAGGAGCTGGTTGCACTCCCAGGAATGAATCACAGAACCACGCCATGGAGCTGGCTCCCCATGGGAGCTGCTTCTGCCCAGGTCAGAAAGCTGGGAATTAGAGCGTTATCGTCATAATTGCAGCCTCTGGGTTCACAGTGCCTGTGTCATGATTCCTACCATCGAAATGGATGTCTCTCACCCTCCATGGAACTGGAATTGGACACAGGGTCTTCTACTACAAACACAAATGCTATGGAAACTTCAAATCCTTGTACCGCTGTGACCTTGCTTGCTAGCAGAAGCATCAGAATTAAGGCTTGTGCCTCATGATAGCAATTTTTATTGTCCAACTTTCATATGGGCACGTCGCTAGAGGACGGGGGTGGGGGGGTATCACGAATTCCTAGCTGGGCAGGTCACAGCAGCCACGTCCCCTGCCCACAGCGTCCATGGCAAAGGTCCATCCTCACCATCACCGAGCCCTGTCGAGCGTTCTCGTGCATCCTGAGCGACGTACCTCTGACATGTCAGACTGACCCGTCTTTTCTAGACCCATTGAAGGCACAACCGCAGGTCCCAGAGCTGGAGCCCCCAGGACCCCTCGCTGTTCTCGCGTTCCCCGAAGGCCACCTCTCCGAGCTGGAAACGTTCACTGTTCACGACGCTGGACCCACCAAGATAAAAGAAGCGCGCGCTCTTCCGTTTTGCTTTTTAGCCAATTCCAGAGGTTTCCCGCTTTGCCTTCCCCCGCCCCCTTCACCTACCACCAATGGATCCCATGACCTTCCTTAACGTCCCCTCTTTGGATTCCAAATGTATAAAATGAGCGGCAAAGCTGCCATTCTCTAGAGCATGTTCTCAATCTGCTGAGATCCTGCTCCTGGTTCCAGATTACAGGAGGCGAAGGAGTCACGGCAGCTACATGTGCGGTGTGCTCCTACACTGAACCCTGGACCAGAAAAGGGCTATTAGCGGGGCAGCTGGTGGGCCTCAAAATAAGGTCCCCTACTGTATCGGTGCTGAGGTCCTGGCTTTGATCATTGTATTGTGGTTATGTAAGATGTTAACATCTGAGGAATCTGGATGAAAGACAGGCAAAAATTCTCCATACTCTTTTTGCGGTTGCTTTGAATCTGGGCAGGAGCGGGGAACTCAGCCTTAGTCGTCCCGGGCTGCCTCACTCCAGCAGGCAAAAGGCTCTTGGTACGGTCCTTTAAGACTTTGCTGCCTGGACACTTCTGGGTAGGCCACATTCTGGAAGTGCCGGCCATACCCTCTACAGCTCTCTTCGCTTTGTCATCACAAACGTCTCCAGGCCAGAGCCAGGCAGCAGTTTCTGGCCCCACCTAAACTGCAGGGGACACGGGTCAAGCTCTGCAGCACTCTGGCCATCCTTTGCTCTGGTCCATGGCAGCACTGGGCTATGGGAACCTCCCGTCTTGGCTTGAGGGACAGGTAGGTAGCGGAGAGCCCTCACTTCTAGACCAACCACGTCTTTCAAAGCAATCGCCCTCTCCTCAGTGACTCTCATGGCTTTTCTCTAGTCAGGAGACTGGTTTGGCTCCCGTGGGTAAGTTAGGCTCGGATGGTACCCTTTGTCATCTGATTCAGAGCTAACCCCAGAGCCTGAGAAAATGGCTAAAATCCCAATTAACATCCTTGAATTCCTGCAACTAAAAACATTCTCTAACGTCTTTCAGATGAAGGAGAAATGGTGACATTTCCTACCGACCCTTCCTTTTGTTTTGTTTGAAGAGACTCAACGGCACCCTTGTGACAGATTCGTGCAAACACTCCTGAAGGCAAACGGAGCTGGTGAGCTGCCCACCCGCTGCCTCTTGATTAGAGACACTAGCTGGTGCATATCAGCAAGGCTGACATAAAATGACATTATATCAGAAAGCCTGCGTGCACTCAAATATCTCACCTACAAGAGCAGGGTCTCTATAAGATAGTAAATGTACCCAGATGTACTGGCCATCTTTTATTCAAGCCAGACATGTGTGCTGTGGATTGGGGCTGTCCTTGCTATTCATCTTAATGGCACTGCCCTCTCAACGCTCTTCAGTGGCTGCTCATCTACTAGAGACATCGTTAATATGGCATTTAAGGGTCTTCGGTGTGTTCTAGTTTTACATTCTCGATTTTTTTTAAACTCTGATTTTGCTTACTGTAACCTCAGGCCAAAGGCAGACTGGCTGTTCTGTCCCCCTCTGGGCCCTGTGCTTCCTTCATGTCTTTGCTCACTTCCTTCCCCTTGCCTAGAATGGAGTTCCCCTCCATGGGTGCTTCAGGAGACGCTTCAAACACCACCTCCTCTGAATCCCAGAGCACACCACGCAGGCCACTCATCTGGCACCTGAACTTTTTTGTTTACGCTGTAGTGCTTGATAGAGATCGTGTAGCTCCCTACACTGTAAACAGGTTACTTATTTCTCGTCTCATTTCTATTTGTGTCTTTGTACGACCTAATGCAATCCTGTATGTTAGGAAGGTGTTACACTGACAGCGGCGTTCTCTTCTTTCTCATATCAGTTCCAAGGAGGAACTGCTTAGGTTGGCTCAGCTGCTCCGTGACACCATGACACACCACTTCTTTCGATTTCTATACTCTGTCATCTTTAGCTTATTCATCCTTATGCTTAGTGTCTTATGGACCTAAAATGGCTATCCCAACTCTGCAAATCATGTTCCAGGTAGAAAACAAAAAGAAATAGGGCAAGGGACTTCTGTATTCCTTCCCCCTCATCAGACTTCTGTTGACTTGTCTTAACCAGAATATATCACCTAGCTATCCCTATCCATGAAGGAGGCTGGCATCTCTATCAGAGAAAGGCAAGGGGGTGAGAAATGGATATCGAGTGAGTAAAATTAGATTGTCTAACATGGTTGCTTTGAATATACTTGGCAGTCAATAAAATTATGTACAACGAATAGGTAAAGGATTGTCCATATTATAATGGCCAATGAAAAGTGGATTTAAAAATAATAACAATGTAATAAATAGGATTTTTTGTTCTACTGGGGTATTTTAGAGGAAATTGAAACTTCAAACCTTAGGTTAAGAAGCAATGGAGCCTATGACATAGGAAAAAGTGTTTGCAAATCATATATTTGGTAAGGGATGAATATCTGAACTATATAAAGAACTCATACAACTCAATAGCTAAAAACTTTAAACAATACAATTAAAAAATGGGCAGAGGATCTGAAAAGATCTTTTCTCCCCAAAAGACATATAAATGGCCAACAGGTACATGAAACGGTGCTCCTCATCACTAACCATCAGGGAAAATCAAATCAAAACAACAAGATACCACTTCATACCTGTTAGAATGGCTATCATCAAAAAGACAAGAAATATCAAGTATTGGTGATGATATGGAGAAAATGGGACTCTTATGCACTGTTAGTGGGAAGTAAAATGGTGCAGCTGCCATGAAAAACAGTAAGAAGTTTCCACAAAATATTAAAAATAGAACTATCATATCATCCAGCAATTACACTGCTAGGGTATTTATCCAAAGGAAACAAAAACACTAAGTTGAAAAGATATCGGCATCCCCATATTCATTGCAGGATTATTTACAATAGCTTAAGACACAGGAGCAACCTAAGTGTTGAATGAATGGATGTTGAATAGAATAATTTGACAGATGACTAGATAAAGAAAATGTCACACACACACACACACAGACAAATTTTATGCAGCTATGAAAAAGAAGGAAGTCCTGTGGTTTTGGGCAACGTGGATGGACCTTGAGGGTATTATGCTAAATAAAATAAGTGAGAGAAAGACAAATACTGCACAATTTCACTTATATGTGGAATAAGAATAAGAATGAGGAGAATGAGGAGGGGGAGGGGGAGGAGAAGAAGGAGAAGAAGAAAAAGCAATCAAACTCATAGATACAGAGAATAGGTTGGTTGTTGCCAGAAGTGGGGGTGGGATGAAAGTTGTGTACTAACTTGCAGTTGTTAAATAAGTCCTGGGGGTTAAAAAGAAATGTTAATGTTAAAAAAAAATGTCATGGTCTTGAATTTCTGTTTCTGACCAAGATGGATTAATAGGGACTGGATTTATATTTTCATTTTAGACAACTGAAAAATTGACAAGCTATATGAAATAACCATTTTCAGGCATTACCACAAACAGCACAGGGCAGTCACACTGGAGAGAGACGAAACAAATGATTGCCCAGCTGAGTGCTTGGGGAAAGCTTCCAGGTCACAACAGAGGGAGAATGCAAGTGTAGCCCAAAGGTTTCCCTGAGTTGAGGACACCAAATTGGGAGTTTGGAGTGGCCAAGGTGGTGAGTGTTTGATGGGCAGAAGACTGGAGAGGACAGACACACACACACACTACTGAGAGAGAAAGAGAGAGATTTAAAGATGTATATGACACAAGATTAAACTGTATGTTGATAATTGTTGAAGCTGGGCGATCGGTCCATGGGTGTTCCCCATAATATTGAATTTTTGTACATGCCTGGAAGTTTCTATCATCAAATGTGCTAACAAATGAATAAATAAATAAAACCTGAAAATTAAAAAGTAATATATATATTCATTCTATGGAATATACTGCAACTCCTAAAATGAATGCAGTGGGTCTCTATAGAATATCATGGAAAGATAGCTAAGCAACATGAAATGAGGAAGGGAAGTTGCAGAATAATTGTTATGGTCTGAATGTTTGTGTCCCTCCCCAAATTCCTATACTGAAACCCTAAGCCCCAGAGGTGATGGTATTCCCAGGTAGGGCCTTTGGGAGGTGCTTAGGTCAAGAGGATGGAGCCCTCATGAATGGGATTAGTGTTCTTATGAAAGGTCCCACCGAGCTCCCTAGCCCCTTCAACCATCAGTGCATACAACAGGACACAACCAGGAATCTGAAGCCTGGGAGACAGCCAGCCCTCGACGGACCACCATGCTGGCCCCTAACCTTAGACTCTCAGCCTTCAGAACTGGGAGAAATACATTTCTCTTGTTTATAAGCTACCCAGTCTGTGGTATTTTGTTATAGCAACCCAGAGTAAGACAGTAATTTATAAAATGACCCTAAAAGATGCATTTATATGTACATACATTTGTAAGTAAATACCTGCCTTTTTTATTGTGCCAGTCCATTTCTTTAGAATATATTTGTGAAACTGCTTTTAGACTCCATAAGCATATATGTCCAAAAATACTGTATCAGTCTGCTTATGTATGTGCACTTGTCACGCAACTATTAACAGTGATTAACCCCAGGGGATAGGGATGGGGATATGGAACGAGGGGCACTCTTACTTTTTCACTTTGTGTGGGCCTAAATAATTTCAATTTAATAAAAAGTTAACCAGTATTCATTGCATTTGTCAATCTGAAGAATGCAATGCGATTTTTTTTTTAACCCCTTGATTCCATGAGATCATATCTAGACTAGGTGCCTAATATATTAAAACCACAATGTTATGTATATACAATGATTACACTTCCCATATAATTTAGGATCTATTCAGGGTCTCATTTGAATATTCATGGTCCAGAATCCAGAAAGGAATTACAAAGCAGTTTCAATTTTTGCCTGCGGGGCCTCACAGAACTTCAACTCTCTCTGCTCCTCCCCTGCAGCTCCTCTTGAGACTTTCTCACTCAAAATCCCCCAGATCTCCCCCAGGCGCTGTCCTCTCCTTCTCTTCCTGTTTCTTTACAAAGACACCCTCCCAAGTCTCAGTATTTTCTCTAGCAATTGGTCGTACCCTGAATCACGAAAGGTCAGAGAACAAAGCTGGTTAAGACTCTTCAATTGTGGGGTGGGGAACACCTTGGCTCCATTCACAAATCGGTTGCATTGATTTCTCCAAATTTAGCATTTTGATTCTATTCATTCACAACCGGTTCATGTGTATTATAGTTTAATCTTCCCAAGTAGGTTGCAGTGGGAGGAAAGGAAGATAGGGACACTGCTGTCACTATTCTTGCTCTCCACAGGACTCACTAAATTAACTGTGTGATCTGTGGATGTAAAAATGGTAATTGGAGGGATCCTCAAAACTCTTCGTGCCCAAGGGCTGTGGGGGGTCTTTAGTTTGTCACAGTGTAGCTTGTTTAGAATGCTAATATCCAGGGTCACGCCCAAAGAGTCTAATGAAGGTTTTTGCGTGTCTTACAAGTCCTGTGCTTTCTTCTCAGGTCAGCACCTTCTTAGGCATGTTAAAGATTAAGAACTGCACAGTGTCACCCCAATAAATTTAACAACAAAAAAGAAGTGCATTGCCTCAGGGAGTGGGCCCACACATAACCCTCTGAGCTCTTTTAGAAGGATGTCAGAATTGGCCTCGGAGCTAGAGAACCATGTTGTCCGTTTGGGCAGCTCCTTCTCTCTGCCCATTTCTTTGTCGCCTCAGCAGGGATAGTCACATTTGCCTCACAGGGCCGTAGGTGGGTACATATTGTGGATACACGGGCAGTCTAGAGAAATCACCCTGCCCGGCTTCTGGGAAGAGTGTGACTCAGTCCCCTTTAGGGTCCCCCAAATGACAAAGGTGAGGGACTTCAACTTCGGAGATAGTTCCTCCGAATAAAACAGTCGAGTTAAGTGTGGCCAGCAGCTACATCTTTTCTCCCCAACAAAGAATAATCCGTATTCCTCTCTGTATTTGGCACCTGCAACTTTAAGCCCAGGCCTTTAGGCAACTCAGAAATCCTGAAGTGGTTATGTCTGCTTGGAGGCCTGCGGGGATGGAGAGAGATGAATTAAGCTGCTCTCTGGCTTAAAAGCGGCTCGCCCCGCACGCCTTACCCAGCTTGCGCCTGCCGTCGCCATCTTACAGGGTGGGCTGCGCAGACTCTTGGCGCAGGGCGCGCGCCCGAGCAGGGAGAACGAGGGAAGCTTGGAAGGCGTGGGGGCGCGCGCGACCCTGAGACAGCACGCGTGCGCACAGGCAGCAGCGGCGGCGGAGGGGTGGGGCCGGCCTGCGAGCGCGCGTGCTCAGTGGGAGCCCGCGAAGCACCTGGAGGAGGTGGGGAGCGAGGTAGAAAAAAGTGGGCTGTTGAGCGCCTGCGCGGGAGGACGACCGTACGAGGAGGAGGGGCTTCTGAGCACGCGCGCGGCGACGGGACTTAGGGAGTTCTCGCGAGATTTTCAAGGTGCTATATATGTGCGCAGGGAGCCCGCGTCCTTTTCCCTGGTGCGGTTCCGTCCGTCGCTGCTGTTGTGTAGAGCAGTAGTCGTCTTGTCTCCGTCCGCCTTCTCGCCCACCTCAGTGCGTGCCACCACCCCATGGAAGATTCGATGGACATGGATATGGGCCCCCTGAGGCCCCAGAACTATCTTTTCGGTAACTACTGGGGGGTTGGTGCAAGGCCGAGCAGGGCCTGGCGGCTTTGCGGTGGGGAGGGGCGGGATTCCCGCTGAGCCTTGGGCTGGTGAGGAAAGCGAGGCAGGCTGCAGTGGAGGCCTGAGGAAGTGGGAAGCGAGCTGCCGGGACCTGGTAGCCTGAGGGACGGCATGGCGGGACGGAGAGCCGGCCTCAGGCAGGGATGGGGAAGGAGGGGCGGCCTGAAGCCTGAGCCATGAACGGCCCGAGGCCCAGGGCCTGAGGACATTTGGAACGGGCTGGCTGAGGGTTGGTTCAGCGTTGCTTGCTTGGGTCACCCGATAGAGGTCCGGGCGTTATTGTTTTTTTTCTAGGAGCGTGTGAGTTCATAGGCTTCTGAATTCCGGCCCGGCCAGTGTCTTTGAAGCTGGGCCTCTAGTTGGTGGGTGCAGAAGGTTGTGTGGGCTCGTTCTGAGGCACGGACCCCCTTCCTGAGTGGATGTATCGAGCCTGGTGGTGTCCTCCAGCCCTCGGGAGTGAAAAGTTCTAGGGCCAGACAGAGTAGGCGCTTCGGCTGGTTACAGGGGGAGGGGAGGCGCGGCCCAGCGTGAGGAGGCCTCTTCACGCCGCAAGCGCTGCGAGCACGTGGTTGCCACGTGTTCGGGGAAAGGAGGGGGTGTGGGCGCTACATCCGGGGCTCGCTGGTATCTTGTCACCCACCCCACCGCCAGCCGGGGATCCTCGGGCTTAATTGGGGCGGTTGGGCGGGAACTGGTAGGTGAAGTGGCTGGTGGCGCCAGCATCCTGGAGGTCTTTGTTCGGGGCTTTACATCTGTGACGGCAGTGCTCATTTATAGAGCCCCCCCCCTTTTTTTAAATCGCACCGAGAGATGGAATTAGCCCACTTTGCAGGTAACGGTACTGATGCTCAGCGAACTGAAGTGACTTAAAGAAGGTTGCACTTGTGCTAAATAAAAATTAAATTTAGACCAGGATTCATCCTTCAGAGCTGGCTGCGTTATAAATATATGTATATAGTTATTTTATTTTATTTTATTTTTGGAGGAAGACCCTTGAAGGCGGCTTTCTGTGCAGCATCCCCAAACGAAATAGCACATTGCTCATCTTTGAGGGAAAAAAGGCTGTTGGCTAAGACCTGCCCCAATTTTATTTTGTTTATTTATAAATCATACTGAGGTTTGTTAGTTGAGCAATAACGTAAGCATATATGTACCATAACTATTAGATTGCGATGAAAAAGGAATCAACTAAATAAAACTGTCTGGCGGTATTTGAAACAGTTGGCTTGTTCAGGGAATGTGAGTGGAAAACATGCACTGTACATTAAGGCTTTTATTCCTAGCCATTTTGATTAACTGGAGTTTCTGATGAATTTGTATCAAAATTTTTGTTAACCTTTATTGGAAATAGTATGTCCCTTTACACATAGTTTCTGAACATAATGTAATGTATATCATTTCTTGTTACTTCAAAGATGAAATGTTGATGCTAACAAGGGTTCTTTTACATCTAGTATTTTTATTGTAAATACAAGCTGTTCATGTAGGTATTGGTGTAATTCCATTTCTAAATTGGGTACTTTTCTTGGGATGTTAGAAGGTTAATTCAGCTTTTTTAAGGCTAGTGGGATTTAAACAACATTGTACATTCGGTTTTATATACTTTGTTTTAGTTGCAGGTCTGGTCTATTAAATCTTTGAGCCTGTTTGTTCCTGAGAATGGTAATGTTGGTGTAGTTGAGAATGAAATAGTATAATGGGCAAGTGGAATTTATAAAGTCCTATAGGGATGTTATTTGATGGTTCATACACACCTGTGTTCAAAAAATCCAGGAAGAGATCCTTTGCCTTCTGGTAGATAAAAGTGGAAAGTTAAACTGTTAATTACTTTTTGGTTATCCACACTGAAGTTTCAGTGTTGCTTTTCTCCGTGTTATAGTTGCTTTTTTCTTTATTCACAGGTTGTGAACTAAAGGCCGACAAAGATTATCACTTTAAGGTGGATAATGATGAAAATGAACACCAATTATCTTTAAGAACGGTACTTAAACTTTTCCAAATAAACTTCTTAACCTTTCTTGATTTCAACCTCTTAGTTCCTACTCATGTGACAACACTTAATTTTTATAATAGTATTTTTATAATTGAGTATTGTATGTACCTGATTTTCTGTATACCTATGGTTCAAAACTTGTCATCTTTACTACTTTCTTGGCATTCGTGTACAAATCCAATCACACTATGCAACTTTCCAAATGTATACACTTAAGTTACGTGATAGAGTGATACATCTTTCTGTCCCCCACAGACACTAGCCTATATACCCTACTGCTCAGTTTTTTAGGTTGTGAATACATTTTAGGTGATCCATGCTGTGGATAGGTGATGACATGTACAACTATGTCATCGAATAGATTTTGTTCAAGTTACTGAGTGAGAAATTGATTGATTGGCAAGGCCACGTAAAACTTGAAGACAACCTTGTATTATACACAAATTAGTTTTCCATCAGTGGGGATAGTTTATAGGTTTAATTTTTTTGGTTTGTTTTGTTTTTCAAGCATAAGAACTCGGGGGAGATTGTTAAATAGCAGAAACTGAAGGTGAACTACTGTTTTTCTGTTCACAGGTCAATTTAGGGGCTGGTGCAAAGGATGAATTGCACATTGTTGAAGCAGAGGCAATGAATTATGAAGGCAGTCCAATTAAAGTAACACTGGCAACTTTGAAAATGTCCGTACAGCCAACGGTAAGGGCACTTAAACTTTGGGTTTTGTGTCAGTCTAATTCTGTGGCAGTAAAGTAGGTGTCATTTGGAAGATAGGGGAATTTGGTTTGGTTTTTCATGTGAGAGTTGTTATACACAGGTTGAATGATCAACTGTTGAATATGGTTATGGTGGCTCTGCTTGTGTATCAGGTGGGAAATAGGGTTACTGGTTTTTTCATTTGGCTTATGGGTTTACCTGTCATGTCTGTTGCACAAACATTTGTAAGTTATGAGCAGGTACTATACCAGCCATTTAACCCTTTCTTTTCATAGCAGTATTTAGTGATTTTAAAAGTTTCTCCTTTTTAGGTTTCCCTTGGGGGCTTTGAAATAACACCACCCGTGGTCTTACGGCTGAAATGTGGTTCAGGGCCTGTGCATATTAGTGGA
>PVKE010033548.1:0-17865 GCA_004027555.1 Craseonycteris thonglongyai
CATTGGGAAACTGTCTGATTGTTACCAACCAATGTCACCCCATTAAATTTAACAATAAAAAAATAAAATAAAATAAAATAAAATAAAATAAAAAAAGAAAATATTGTGCCTGAGGTGAGCAGATGAGCATCAGAAACCTTCTCCTACCCTCAGAAGGGTATGGAATCTTATGCCCCTCCTTGGAGAATTATGGTGAATTCTCTTGTCCATAGAACACTGAAAATAACTCAAAGGAATTGAGCAGAGCAGTCTACTACTTGTGATTTTTCAGCAGTCTTCTGAATCCCCACTTGCTCCACCACATGTTCTCATTACAAGCTGCCACCTCATGACTTTTAGAAGAGACTGACCCCTGGTAGAAGAGTTTACCTCTTCCTATTTTTAAATGTCCCTGTACCATCTGCTTTTAATTTACATATGCTAGTAAGTGCTTTTGACTCTGCATGAATTGCAGATAAAATACTTTGTGGTGACATACTGGGCTGAAATTAGCTAACAGTTAACAATTTTGTATGACCTTTTTTGCTTTTGGTTGGTTTTTCTTCCTCTGAGGCTCATCCTCACAGGCTCACACTCCCACCCATGCCTGTCCCAATTACCAAATATAGACTATCATTTTCTCCCTGACTTTCCAGCAGCCCCTGTATTAGGTTGTCACAGATCCCTTTCTTTTTCCATGATCCTGATATCTAATCTTCACATAGGCTCTAGCATTATGTCATCATGCAGGGAAAGCAACACACATTTGTGTGTAGAAATTGCCCAGTCTTGGCACCAGTTTACATAGGTTATAATAGGTAACCTGACTAAAACTCAAGTTGTGGTTCAGCAGTTTTCATTGTGACTTGTGTTGTTAATTTTATTGGATGTCTGACTCTTTTGTAAAATATGTTTATTTTTTTCTTCCTAAAAAAATAAATCCATTTTATGCTTTTAAAAGAGTGCAAAATATTTGAATTAAAAATACTTAATTTTTTTTATCCATCTTTTTATGCATCACTTAAGGAATATTGGAGGAATTTGAGTAATGGGATTTGGAAAAAAAAAATCAAAGAATTAGAGGACTTGTCTTCATTGAAATTGAATTCAAGTGGAGGCTAAAGCATTCCCAAAGTGAGGGACAATCTCAGAAACAGTTTCACTAACAACCATGCATTTGCCTTATCATCTACACTTATCATCTACCATTTATGGAACAGTGGAGAACCCTGTTATTTTGACTGTAGTCTTTCCGGGTATAGGGGTGCCACAGCAATTGTGCTTCATTCTTTTATAGGTTGAATTTGTACCACGTTGTTCATCCCTCAATGGGGAGTAATAAATTAGTAGTGGCGTTATTAAGGTGGAGCCACATTCCACAACATGGATAGATAGGGATAACACCCATTTTTTTTCACTGTTCTATTTGTAGGAGTGTTCATATTGTTGAAATCTTTGCAGCTCCAATGCAAATATGTATGAGAAAGTATTCAGATAAACCATTGAAAATTATATGACTTTTTTTTTATAGTTTATGATCATGGGTACTGTTTTTATATTAGTTGATTACATTTATCATCATCTAATATCCTCATGTGTCTCTAGGAATTTCTGTTAGAATCCCCATTGTAAAAATAGGGGCACTAACTCTTACTTAATTCATCCCAGTTGAAACACAGTACACATAACTTCTTCGTAACTGTTACTGTTTTTCCTTGTCTTTGATTAGGGTAGTATTGTTTCTTATGTTAAGAGAGTAGATTTCTAACAATGGTACTCATGTCTTAAATTCACATGGTTTTCTTACAAGATTTGTAGGTTTCTGAAATCCATATAAATATAACACACATAGATTTCCCACATATTCGTTTGGAGTGAAGTGGGAACATGTGTATGGGAGAGGGTGGCCCAAGTAACTGCTAGATAAGTTGTTAAATAAAATTGATTGATCCTTTTATACACTGAGAGAATGTTTTGAGCAAACCCTGTAAAAGCATGCTTATGATGATACATGAACAAACACTACATGTTTTCATACCTGAAAAGTTATTGCTATATCATTATAATATAATAATTTTTAAAACTTAATATACATAAGCTGCTTTTGGTTTTCTTGTGAGCATTTCTATAGCTTTGACAAGCTTGGTAAATGATTTGGATGGTAGAGTAGCAAACAACTTTGCCTCCCAAAGAAACTTGGTTGTTTTTGTCTTGGGATATAAACTCAGCAGAGTCTAAATAGAGTTCAGCAGGGTCATTATATTTTTCCCATGAGAGAATGAGAAAAAAGAGCAGGTGGTCAGGTTCCCTTGCCTGGCATTAGTCCTTCCACATAATATCCGTTCCTTTCTCAAATTCAGAGGAACCATCTACTAAGAATAACAATTTACTTAGAATGTTAGAATTCACAAAGCATTTTTACATATATTCTCACTTGACTTACAAAAATTCTTGTCAGATGGGTAGTAGGTATTTGGCCCCCCAGTGCCTGAATTCTTTATGTATAAGGAATGTTCTGTCTTATGGGTCTTGAAGGAGAGCCGAGACTACTCTCCGATATGGCAATTGAAAATGCCAGGCACTGTTACTTGCTCATTCTCCCTCGCTCTACTCTAGGACACAGGTCATGTGGTCTAGAGTCTAGAAACCGATAGTGCTTGGTAGCATGTGACAGAAGAGGCCCAGTAAGCTCTCACTCATTTACATATGTCATCTTTCTTTCCCTTTCCCTCTCATCAGGTCTTTCTTCATAGAGCAGCTACCTGTTTTACTTGATCCTTAGCCTCCTTGTTTATTCTATACTCCCAACAATTCTGAGCTTCCCACTATCCTTTTAATAAACCACCTTTCTGCTTAACTAAGTCAGTTAAGCCAAGAACCTGAAATTAAATGTCATTGGTGCCCCTTCATTCCAGAGGAAGAAAGTAAAATTCAAGGCAGGTTCACATAGCTTATAAAAACGAATTGAGGGAAGCCAGAATGGCTCAGTAGGTTCAGCACTTGCCTCACCACCCTGGGGTCCAAGGATCAAGTACCAGCCCCAGCCTATGTGGACCCATATGCTGAACTGGGTGTGCTGCCCATGTGAGAGGCCCCTAGTTCAGTTCTTGCCAGGGCAAGCTTTTCATGTGGTAGGCCCTCAGTTCAGACCCCAGCACTCTGGGGTTATGCCTCCCATGTGAGAGGCCCCCGGCCCAGTTCCTGCCCTGTGAGGACCCCACCCACCTGTACGGAATGAAATCATGTCCAAAACTGATGATGTACAACTGTGGAGACTGCTCAAGGTCCTCCCCCTTCTCTGACTCTGTCTCTCTGTCAAAAAAAAAAAAAAAAAGAAAGAAAAGCAATAATAAAGTGAACCAAGCTTCTAGTATGCCCTTTGTATCACATAATACACTCTAATTTGAAACACAATGCTAAATGTTCTGTTTTTGAATATAGTCATGTGCCACATAATGAGATTTCGGTCAACAACAGACTTAATATGATGGTGGTCCCATAAAATTGTAATGGAGCTGAAAAATTCCTATTGCCCAGTGATGTTATAGCTATCATAATGTTGTAACACAGTATATTACTCACATATTTGTGTTGATGCTGGTGCAAATAAACCATTGCACTGCCAAATATATAAAAGCACATAAAATTATGTATCATACATAATACTTGATAATAAATGACAGTATTATTAGTTTATGTATTCATTATACTGTAATTTTTAATTGTTATTAATATTTTAGAGTGTATTTTTTCTACTAATATAAAAAGTGTTTGCTCTAGAACAGTATGCTATGTTATGCAGGCAGGAGCCGCATACATTCGAGGCTGTCCAGAAAAAATCCAGCCATTGTCAATATAATAAGAATAGTTACATGCTGGATACATTTTAGACAGCCCTCCTATTGTGTTTCCTGTGTCTCTTTATTACATCATTTTCTTTTGTGTTTGATTTAATCTCTTGTTGTTTTGTATAGTAGCATCTTATACAGACTTGTAGCCTAGAAGCAATAGGCAAGACTGTGTAGCTTAAGTGTGAGGTAGGCTATATACCATTTAGGTTTGTATAAGTACACCCTATCATGTTTTCCATAATCTACCTAATGGTTTAACAATGCATTACTCAGATCATATCCATGCTGTTAAGCAGCACATGACTATAGTATTCATAAGCATTGCACACTTTTTAACTCATGGAAATAATTGTAAAGGGTCTCCCAAAATTCACGCAAGAAGTAATTTTGATAGAAAACACAGGTTTATAATTAAAAATTGTAAATTTTCATTGCTCAACAATGAAAACGCGTTGTTCTTTCGTGTAACGCTCCAATTTTAATAACCCTGAATTGTCAGCTGTCACACTGTCTTTTTTTTTCGTTCACAACACTTTACTGCACAAATGATGCAAAATTCAAATCTCGCGTGAATTTTGGGACACCCTTTAGTGAGTTTATGAGAGCTTAGTACTTATTTTATGGAACATAGTTAATTCAGAAAAGACTTTGTGGGGGATCCCGAGATGGCTCAGCGCTTACAGAAAGTGATGACATACAAATGTGGAGACTGCTCTGGGCCCTCCCCCTTCTCTCTGTTTCTCTCTCTCTCGCTATGTCAAAAACAATAAAATAAATCTTAAAAAAAAATAATTTTCTGAATACCTACCAGGAGAATAGCATTTCAAAATCAAACTAGTAATATACTTACTGTATATAGAAATTTAATGTTTGATCCATCACTTAAGTAGTACAGTACAACAATTAAACCATTAGGTAAGATGTGATTTATCAACCATTGGTTTTCCAAATATGCTTCATGGAACTCTAGACTGCTGATGGATCATGCACACTGCCCAAGTGCTACTCAGGAAGCTGTAGCCTCCTCCTCAACTAAACTACTTCCCTTTACAAAAATCTACATTAAAACCTACCGGTATTTTAAAATTTATTTTAGATGGTGGGATTTCTCCTAAAGTTATATGTGAAATAAAAATTTATTTTTATACGAAGTAAAACAAACCATTATAAACCAGTGCTACCAACCCTAAGAATAGGGTTTAAATGAGTTGTCACTGGAAGTAGGAAGAAATCATAGGGAAGGCATCAGAAAATGGTAGCTTTTGACCTGAGTCTTAGAAAATGACTAAAAGAATTAATCATTACTGAGAGAATGTCTGTTGTCATTACTCCAAGTGTCTTGGTATCAGTGAGCAATTTACAAGTTTTGGAATAAAAATGATCTTCTTGGTTAGCTTTTTTTTCTTTTTCTTTTATATTAATGGAAAAAGCCAGATATTTCTTTATTTTCCCTTTGACTTTTTATCTAAAAGTCAAATCTGAACATTTCTTTCTCCTATTTCAAACCCTTTATGAACAATTCCCAACTCTAGATGTATACAAAGAATTTATATTTTATCACTCTTTTAGCCTCACCATGTACCTCATATTAAATTATGCTCTGGTTTTAACTAATTTTTTTTAAGATTTATTTTTATTGTTTTTGATGAAAGACAGAAAGAAGGGGGAGGGCCCAGAGCAGTCCCTATAGTTGCATATCACTGGCTTTCTATGTAGTTTTGTTCTACAGGTGAGCGTGGGCCATGCAGGGCAGGAACCAGGCTGGGGGCCTCCTGCATGGAGCTCACCCCAGTAAGAACTGAACTGGGGGCACACCCAGTTCAGCATATTAGTCCACATGGACACCTGGTGTCAGGATTTGATCCTCGGACCTTGGGGCTGCAAACGAGCACTCAACCTGCTGAGCCATCTCGGCTTCCCTTAACTAATGTTTTTTTTATAGCTGTCTGAAATTGGCATGCTTCACTCATGCAGGAGATTGGTAAATAGTAGGCACTCCATAAGTGGTTATACTGTTATTCTACCATGCTTTGGAGATTGTTAAATATAAGATGTTCTTTCAATGTTATCTCTTATGATTATTACTAATATAACCCAGTTGAATGTAGTAATACCCAACTGAGCATTATTACATCCCTGCTCTGAGGCAGGATCATTGCTCCTTTTTTACTTGAGAAAACCAGGGAAGGAAAATATACCATTAATGCAAAATATTCAAATATTATGGATGAAGTTTCTAAACCCAGTAAGAAATAAAACTTTTTTTTAAATATTTTTATTTATTTATTTATTTATTTGTATTTTTTATTTTTGACAAGAGAGGGAGAGAAAGAGAGAGAGAGAGAGAGAGAGATACAGAGACAGAGAGAGAACTGAACTAGGGGAGCTCCCAGTTCAGCATATGGTTCCGCACGGGCCGGGGCCGGGATTCGATCCTCGGTCCCCGGCGCTGCAAAGTGAGTGCTTAACCCACTGAGCCATTCCGGCTTCTCCGAAATAAAACTTTTAAATGAATTTTAAGTTCTGATTCTAATATATCAAAATGCTGTGTAAAATTGCCCTAACTTCCATATTTGCTTTTGTTTCTTTTTGTCTTAAATGGATATAGATGACTAACAGTTTCAGTAACAGGAAAAACAAACAAACAAACAAATGAAAAACACACCTTCTCTTTGGACTGAATACTTAATATAAGCATTTTCCATATCTATAATTAAGAAGTTTCCATTTAGATTATGAAAAACAGTGCAGTTTGCATGGAAAGGAAAATATTACAAGTTACCTGTCAACTGATTTTCATTCCCAATAATCAGAGAGGAAATTAATTAACTTTTGATTTAGGCTACTTTTTAAAAAGTATTATATGCTGAACTTTATTGAAATGAGGTAAATCAAGTAGTACAAGCTTTAAAAATTGTTCTCACTAAGTAATTTTTGGATGAAGAGAAGAAAATAGGCCATGCACATATAATTACTGATTAGTAAAACTTCTGAGAAAATTCCTTGAGAGATTTGAAATCTAATAAAAATCAATCTTCTATCTCATTATACATATACACATATCTTTCTTTTTATTGTAATGTTGATTTTAAAATATGAAAGTCAAACCTCTTAAATATTTGGCATATGTAGGAAAAAAATAAATCAGAAATAATTGGACCAACTTAAGGAATAACTTTATATTTAGAACTTAGCTGAAAAACTAAAGAAAATTCATATATGAGTTATGCATATTCAAAAAATAGCAGCGATTGAGGACAGACATTCCTGCATATATTTATCTTTTACTAATATGAGGAAATTGGAATTAATGAGGGGAAATAGACATGGTGATACTTTTGAACTGGGGTTACAAACTAGAAATAGAAAAGTGTTTCTGAACAGGACAATTGTGAACATGAAAGTCTGATATGGGAGAATAAGCTAAATGATTGTAGGAATAACATGGGGTATATATTTTTGCCACTGGGAGACTTCGTTGTCTCCTGTGTGTATATAAAATGGAGACAAAAATAGCTACCTGCAGATTGCTGTGAGAACTACAGATAATACATTCTGCAAGTTCAGGATACTATGGACCCTACTAGATTGTGTAAGAAATGACTTACAGTATTAGAACTAACTTAGAGATTTTACCATCAGGAATGCCTAGTGACAGAGCTGCAAGTGAAATGAATCATTGACACTTTTCATCCTGTTTTTTTCTGGAGAAAACTATTTCCATTCTAAATGTGCAAACCGTGAAAGTATATTGGACTTCCTTCCTTTCTTCCTTCCTTCCTTCCTTCCTTCCTTCCTTCCTTCCTTCCTTCCTCCCTCCCTCCCTCCCTCCCTCCATCCCTCCCTCTCTCCCTTCCTCCTTTCCTTCCTTCCTTGGCAGGGGAAGACATGAATCTGATGAATCTGAAAGTCTCTTGGAAAGGTTAAATGGATCTTTTCCCCGTAACAATTGGTTATTTCAATGGTCTTTTCTAAGTTGAATTTTCATAGCAGAGTTTCAAAAATGGAATACTTTTTCTTCAGGGAAACTGATCATAGCCTAACAATTCTATGGAAATTACATTTCTTTTCCTCATGTATTTTCTAAGAGAACATAACATAGAAGAGTAACCCATGATCATAATTTTTGAAAGAAGTTCTTAGGTTTACTTGATTACTCCTAGATTTTCTTGACAAAATCACTTACAGTCATTTAATTTTCAAATTTTACTATTTAACTTACTTGTTGAATTTATAGCAATTTGACCTTCAAAGAATGACACAAAAGAATCATATAAATACAATATTTATTGTGATTATGAAAAGAGTTGTAACAATAAAGCAGACATCCCTGTGTGTTCCTGAGATTACATTGTGCTCTCCAAGAGATGCAAGAGAAAAGTTTTAAAACAGTGATTATTTCAACATTTTTGTTCAAAATTTGATCTACCTTGTTTTCACCAGTTGGTGACTGGTTTCCATGGAAATGGAAAATGGAATAAGCATTCCTCATTTTAGATTCTCAGCTGCCCCATGCCAACTGAGAGCTGTAAATGCCATTTGGTTAACAGCAAGGATCCAGAATTCTTCCATTTTAAAGTGGCAGAAGGAGAGGAAAGGAAAATGTTTGCCAAGTCATTTTGCTTTACTCCCTTTGAAAAGGACACAGTTTTATGATTGTCTTAGCTATTGACTGATGGTTATCGGACACATACAATGTCCAACAGTGCCTCTTCTGACTAACCAATTTAAATCTCTTTTTCACCCTTCACAAAGTTCCTTACCTCATTATGCTTTAACTGGCCTGTGATTGCCTTCCCAGTTGTCCACCAGCTGTCCCAGGAATGGGCCCTGAGTAGGAAAATGGTCAGTCACAGTGTTGAAAGGGGACAGTTTGGTGATCTCAATGATCTGCATTGTTCTGGGATAAATAAATCTGTTGATAAAGGGAGTGGGGATGAGTGCAAGTTGGAAAATTCTCACTCATGAGAGAATATAAGTCAATTTTGGCATAGGATTTTTTATTTCTGAGACTATCACCTATAACTACACACTTTCTAGAATTATTCCATAGGGAAGATAGTGAACAAAACTATAAATGAGTGCTTTAACATAAAATTTTGAATATCAATAAATTTTTCTTTTGTCTTGTTTTTTGTTGTCTGAAAAATTGAATATGAATGTTAAAATAAAACTTTAGTAGTATTACTATATAGAATTTTCTTTTATATTTTAAGATGTTGAAATACTAGATCAAGAAGGATTGTGACTCTAGTTCTTAAATATCCTCCAGTGCAGTTCTATGAACACACTTTTAGTCTTGGGATATAAAAAGGGAGTTTCTCTATGTCCCAAAGTTTCACTTTCATAAAGAAAACCAGACATAATAATGGCTTCTAGCCATGGACGGCCCCTGTGTCTCTTAAGTGTGGTCTCACACCTAGCCAAAGCAAGTAATGTGTCAACTAAGGAAGTAAGATCTTTATCCTAGACTTAGGAAAAACTGCATAAATATTTCAAGGAAAATCTTACTGACGTTGAGCATGCAGCTCAAGGCCTGACATTTCCTATTATCATATTGTATTAATGGGGCAATATCACTTTGATGATTTTTGGTGAAAACAGCTTAGGCATTCTAGTAACTTGAGAACAAAGCATTTAGGATAGGGAAAGGGACTGGCATAGAATACACATTGAAGGTCAAGGTGTGGACATGGCAGTGACTCAGGCTCTGTGACTTCTGCTTTCTCAAGAGAGGGAAGCAAGTTCCTTATTCTCTTACTTAATCCACAAGTTTCCTGGTTAGGAGAAGAAATGCAGGGGGGACTCATTATGGGGATATATGGGTATTGGTGAGAGAAAACATTAAAGATGAATTCACTTAAATAGTGGCCAGTCTTGTAATGAATGATGCAAATGATGTTTTATTTTAAACAATAAAACTAAAATGATGAAAATACATGTAGTTTACTATCTAGCAGAACATGTAGCTATAGCCATTCTTACATCAAACAAAAATAAATTGTGTCGGGGAAAGCCGGGACGGCTCAGCGGGTTGAGCGCTCGCTTTGAGGCCCCGAGGACCGAGGTTCAAATCCCGGCTCTGGCCCAGGCGGACCCACATGCTGAACTGGGGAGTTCCCACAGTTCGGTTCTCTAGCTGTCCCTGTCTCTGTCTCTCTCTCTATCTGTCAAAAGTAAAATAAAAATAAATATGCACTGAAGATAAAATAATTACTCTCTATAAATATAAAATAAATAAATAAATAAATTGTGTTTAAAGTTATAGTTTTTCTATAATATTATGAAATTTTAATTTTCACAGTCATAAATGGATTCAGTTTGTAAAAATCTTTATCGGTTTTCCCAAGGGCCATTTGGAATAATTTTATTGACAAATCATTCTCATTTGAAGCCTCTGTCATGTCGACAGCCTTGTTCCATTTTCACTATATCTCTCTCTTTTGGGTCCTCTTTCAACAATAGCTTTCAGTGTGACTGAAGCTATTTACAAGTATTATTTTCATTGATTGTATAAAATCCTGTGTCTTTTGAAAGTTCGTCAGGCAATTGATTTGCTTGATTTGCTCTGTATTGTTTGTTTGCATTTTATGTTTACACAGAGACATAAAATTTGGGCACTAAAAAGGATAGGGATGTTTGAGTCAGCAGTAATTTTATTAGTGATAGAATCATTTGTAAATATCTTTTTTACTTGCTTAGTTAGGAAACCTAATTTTTATAATATCTTGTTAAAAAGAACCTATGGGCAGTGATCCAAATAGTTTCAAAGGTGCAACTTCTGAGCATTTCACTCAGGAAAGGTCTCAAGTCCTCATTATTTTGTTCTGGCCCTGCTAAATGTCTGTGTGCCTGGATGTATGCATCTTCTTCCATAAATTTATTGTGTATTTTCTGTTGTAGAAACACTAGGATTTGGAGTTAGAAGTTCTCTTGCAGTAAACTGGCCACATTATCTTGGTGAAATCGCTCTATCTGTAAGAACCTCAGTTTTCATATCTATAAAATAGAGGTAAAAGTACATGTAGTGCAAGATAATTGGACAGATCAAATTAAACTGAATATTAGAGCCTAGGTGAAGCTACCTAGCAAATAATAAACAAGTGATCCTTACCACCTACATTGATTTGATCTCTAAACTACAAGTATTGCATTCTTTCAAATTGAAATTATGAATCAGTGGAGATTGTGATATATTTGTGAGTTGATTCATTTACATAAAAGAGCATTCAGTATCAATATTAAATCATGGGAAGTGGAAGTAGAAAAGGTAGAAGCATGTGTTTTTTGCTTCTCAAGAGGACATATGTGGACTGTATTTACCTTTCATGCCTAGAAATTGACCAACTGTGGACTGTGGGTCAAACCTACCTAAAGCTATACAACTGTAGCTAAGATGGTTTTTATGTGTTCAAAGGGTTAAAAAAGAAAAGGAGAATACATGACAGAGACTGTGAGTGACCCTGTAAAGCCTAAAGTATTTACTTTTTAGCCCATTACAGAAAATGTTTCCCATCCCTCTCATAAACTCATGTAAATACCATTGTAATAGAAAGCCATCTCATGTTATTTCTAAATGAACTATGGTGTACGGTATATGTGAAAATGTTGGATGGATAATTAGGGATTATGACACATTACATGTTTTGAAAAGGGCATTCCTTAATTGTTGGTTTTATACTTCCATAGTGTTCAGAACCTTCTAATGTGTGAGGAAATAGCCCTGATGATTTCTACAAGGAGAACCAGGAATAGCTATCAATAAACAGAGGGCTAGCAGTTGCTTGAGTTAGCTAAGCTAAAATGAGGATAGCTCAATGAATACGAGGTGCTTGAGCTACTTACCTTCTTCAGAGTGTTACAGGGCCCTGGCACCAAGTGCAACCCAACTTTTCAGACAACAAAGTGTATTGCAGAAGGGACACAGAGGGAGCCCTTCAGTCAGAATTTGAGAACCGCAGTTTACCTGTATTTTGGACAAATGGGATTATGTAAAAGTAACCTGTTTTTAAGCCCTGACTCACATCTTCAGAAGTGTTTAGACTGATGAAGATCTGGAAGCAGTCTCAAACAAAAGTGAAGTCAGACATTTAAAATATCACCTTTCTCTATCAGTCAATCATTAAGTGTATTTTGAGCATTAAGCCTATTTTACAGTGAATAGTATTAGAATGGTATCTTTACCTAAATGTTTTTGCAAAAGCCAGTACAAGCAGAATCATTAAATGGATTACTGCTAAGTGAACATGGGCTTGTGAATTATTGCCTATTTTTAAGGATTTCCAGGCCAATGTTGTTCATTGGCACTACTACATCATATTACATTTAGTTTTCTCACGGTTAACTCCTTAGTGACCAGTACATTCCTTAGCGTGCGGTAGGTACTCAACAAATATTTATTGAATGAATGATTCAGGAAAGTTAATTAATTAGGGGCCAGGACATGGGATTTATCTCATAATGTATAGTTAATTAGGTCATTATAATAATACTCATTAATACAAGCATTCAAGTAAAATTGAAATATTTTCTATGTAATTATATCCTAGCATCCCAGTCTCTTGTTTTTGCTACTTTAGAACTATTTGTATGAGGTTGTTTTCAGTATACATTTGCAGAAGATAAATATGCATAGAAAGAAATAGACCACAAAAAAATTAAAATTATAATTTGATACAGGTCTTTATTTCTTTAATTATCTTTTTAGATCTTTGTATGGTCTCTTGGCATATATACTGAGTATGTACTTTATATTTCATGCTTTAGTGAGTTCTAATTATGAAATTTTTTCTTAATTATGATGATGCAAAGTCACCGGAAAACCAATTCAAGTGTGAGGAGAAGTTCCTTAGATTGCATACCAAGCAATTTTGCAAACCACCTACCTTAAGCCTGGTCTCTTGAAGCAGAAATTCTTATAACACTTTATACACAACTTGATTAACTTGTGCCTCAATGCTTGGTAATTATTTGCATAAATATTAGAACACCCCTCTCAGTGGTCTTAGGTTCAACTGGTCAATCAAACTCATAGAACTCATTAGGCTATAAGTGTAATTACAAGATGATAGAAATAGATGACAGGATAGCTCAACAGGTTGAGCGCTTGCCTTGCAACCGCTCCAGGGATCGAATCCTGACCCCGGCCCATGCAAATCCATATGCTGAACTGCGACACAACTGGTAACCATCGAGCCCTGAGGTGAAGGTTCTCGCTTCCCATGCGGGAGGCCCCCAGTTCTGTTCCTGTCCTGGGTGGCCCTACATCCACCTGTGTAGAAAAAAACTATGTCGAAACTAATGACATACAATTATGAAGACTGCTCTGGACCCTTCCCCTGCTCTCTGTCTCTGTCTATCTGTCTGATTGTCTCTCACTTTCCCCTTCTTCCCCCCCCCCCCCCCCCCCCCCCCCACTCCACACACACACACAACAAATCCAATAAAATAAATTTAAAAGAACTTGCTTTTCTGGTACACAAAGGTATTTATTTTTTTCCTATAGACATGGGCTGTCATAGCTAACGGTGAATTCAGGAAATATGTAAGCTATTTCCCTAAGTTGGAGTGGATAGGAGGAAAAAAACCCAGAAGTAATTGATCTAGGCTGGAGAGGACAAGGAAAGGGGAAAAATGGCAGCAGTAAGAAAAACTTTTAAAGCAGTATATTGATCACTTGAATTTGTTTATTTTACTATTAGTTGTGTTCTAAATGAAATACCCTTTTTGAATTACAGCCAGTATCACAAACAACTGCAAACTCTTTAGAACTACAATAATTTTTTTAAAAACTTAAAAAATTAATTATAAACTCAGTTTATAATTAATAAAGTTGCAAAAATAGTAGAAGTCCCCCATACCCTTCACATAGGTTCCCGCAATATTAACAATTTATATAAGTATAGTAAAATATCAAAGTCACAAACTTGACAATACAATCTATAGACCTTATTAAGATTTCATCAGTTTTTACATGTACTCCTGTATATGTGTAAATGTATGAGTCAGACTAATACTTATAACCCTCCAAAAGAAATATTCTGTTTTTTAAAAAACTTACTAATCACTTACATATAATGTGTCTGATGCTAAATCTCAGTAGTGACCTACCAGTAGTTAATACTATAACATATTTTTCATTTTTCTTTAAATTGTCTACAACATATTTGTTAGACTTCAGAGGAGTTGATGCATACTAACTTTTATTAATTTCTTTAAATATTGTACATCCACTCCTGAAGGCCAAAGGAGGAATCACAATGTCTGTTATTAACTATAAAAACTAGTTTAAAGTTCATGCTTAATATTTTTTCAATATTAGGCTATCAAAGGTTCTCTGAAGATAATCTTACATCATTTTATATATTTATTTGTTACTGCCTTTGTCAGTTCATGCTCCCATAACAGAACGCTGTATGTAGACTGGGTAGCTTAAATAACACGTATTATTTGTAGTTCTGGGGCTATGAAATACAAGATCAAGATACTGGCAGATTTGAGTTTTGAGGTTTCTCACCCTGGCTCATAGATGGCTACCTTCTTACTGTATTGCCCCATAGAAGAGAGAAAGGAAGCAAGTTCACTCATGTCTCTTCTTCTAAGGGCACCAAGCCTATTATGAGGGCTCCATCCTCATGACATAATTATCTCCCCAAGGCCCTACCTCTAAATACCACCACATTGGGGCTAGGATTTCAGTATATGAATTGGAGGAGATGGAGGTACTACAAACTCAATTCATAGCAGTCATTTTCAATGAGTTTTGCTGAATTTCTTCCTAGATAATTTTTAAAATTTAATATTATTGAAGCCTCGGGGACCATGTATAATTGCAGTCACTTCAAAAGCTATTATCTTAATTGTCTCACAAAAACTGATCACCAAAACATGGACTGTATAACTTCTTTTTTGCTTTTTAAAAATTTTAATTTACCTTTTTATATTTTTCCTAATATGTTTTTGAGCTTCGGTAAGCTTGTAACTGAAGATAGGGTGAAAATTCATATTCAGCTACTTTCTATTTTTCCTAAGTTTTTGTTTTTAAGATTCCCAACATTTTCTTATTTTAGTTCAAGTTGAATAATTTATCATGGAGATTCTAGAAAACATACTATCAAATATTCTGCATTAATAGTAATGAAAGGATGAAGTCACCTCTACCTGACAAAATAAGTAGGGGAGCAGGAAAGAAGTCATGAAATCTTTGCAATCAAAGTCTTAGGAATATGGACCCTTGTCAGTCTTGTTGGAATAGTGAAAAGGCCAGGAGACCCAGAGCTAGTCTTTGCCCTGCTCCATTTTATACCCTCCAATCACCATCTGACTGAATTTTCTCATTTGTAAAGTAAGAGAATTAATACCTCTTTTCTTCTCAGAGTTGAAGTGAAAATCAGGTGGTACTAAAATATTTTGAGAATTAAAGACTGTGATATAACCATCAAGTGGGAATAGTATCAAGAATAATGTCAGCAGTCCAAAAAAATCAGTTCTAAGTGATACAAGGGTTGTCCGGAAAGTATGCAGCCATATAACCATTCTGATTATTTTGACAATGGCTGGATCTTTTCCAGACAGCCCTCATATATTAGAAAACACATCAAACACATCATTATTTCTTACTTTTTTCCCTCCTTCTAAGGGGGCTTTTGAGTTAGAGTTAAATGGAAGGTTTTTACTTAGATTTGAATAAAAACAGAATATGCCAAAGAGAATGGGCACACCAGATTTCAAATGGGAATAGACACAGTAAAGGGGTAGATGGTATCCATCACAGCAGCAAAGAAAGAAATCAAATTGAAAGTTGGCATTGCTTGATTCCATACAAGTGGAATTTTGATTTTCAAGCAATGCAGTGGCGGCTTCAAGGATGGATGACCTTCTGAATGTGTTTTGATGTCTCATATTCACTGCTGAGCTTACTCACATCTTCAGATCTGATTTTTCTTCCACTAAATCATGGGAAAGAAAAAGGTACACTGAGCAGTATGATTGGAGGACTGGGAGGAAGCCAAAGAAAGAGTGAAGACAGTATTTTATCACCAACCAAAATCTAATAGACCCCATGAGTTTATATTCTATATGCACTTCATATAGCATGTATATGTTCTCAATATTATAGAAATGAGTTAATAGGAGCTCTCTGATTTTCTGTCTTTTCAATCAGCTAGGCCAAGTAAAACTTAAGACCTTTAATTACAGTGATTTATTGTTGGAAATAGGTAATGGAACAAAGTGAGAAAACATTTTTTTCCAAGTAAGAAAAGCAGGACAAAGGCTGACATGATTTTAAAATAAAGATGTTCTTTAAGAGACAAAATAGGGGAGCTGGGATGGCTCAGCGGGTTGAGTGCTTGCTTCGCAGCCCTGGAGCCCAAGGATTGAATCCTGGGCCCAGCTCATGCAGACCCATGTACTGAGCTGGGGTGTGCCCCCAGTTCACTTCTTGCTGGGGCTGGGGCCTATGCAGGAGGATCCTGGCCCAGTTCCTGCCCTGTGCAGCCCTGTGCCCACCTGTGGAGTAAAACTAAATGGAAAACTAATGCTTTCAACTATGGAGACTGTTCTGGCCCCTCCCCATTCTCTCTGTCTGTCTCTCTCTGTCTCTCTTTCTGTCAAAACAACAACCAAAAAACAACCAATAAAAATAAATCTTTAAAAACAGACACAAAATGGTTTATTCTGGTAAAAATTATGTAATAAAACATCTTATACTTACTGGGGCCCTAGCAGTAATGATAGTGTCTTTAAGAAAATCAGAGAAGTGATGCATTTCTAGTTCCTAGTTTGTCTATACCCAGTTTATTTGGTATGATATCCAATCATTTGTCTATATATTCTTATAATTTAAATAATTGGGTTATCTTTTGGAAATCTCAGAAAATCTGTCATAGTAATGTTGTGAACATAGATAGGCTAGAAAGCTAACCAGGTGACTAATTTTCCAAGGGACATTATTTGGGAATTGGCTACTAAAGTTTATCTGAGGTGCATGTGGGTCAGAGTGTAATATGAGTATATTCTATTTTAGATTAAAATATAAAATTTTCTCCTTATGCTGAAAATATATAAAATCCTCATAGTCTTTGAAGAAAAATACATCTGAAGCACAGATATTTTTCTGTTTTGTGACTTTTTTATTTAACTGACATCATTAATATTGGCGCTAACTATCTTTATTCTTTGGGAAAAGGCAGAAATTGGATTTTGTTTATATACAGTACTTGAATAGGTCATGATAACTTCTATTGTTCTGTGATCTATTTTAAATTCATGTCAAAATACTGAGTGCAAATGAGATACAAGAATTTTAAATGACAAGTACTTTACTTGGAGTAATGATCATTGTCATTTGGAGAGAGTAGACTATTTAAATATACAGTAGTTCAGGGGTTCCCAACCTTTTTATACCCTAGGGCGCATTCTAAAATATTGGTAGGGCGGTGGGCACCAGCTATATCTAAGGATATTTATTATTGAACAAGAATAAAAAATAATAAACAAAAATAATTTTTAAATAATAAATTTATTGTACAAATTATATACACACAAAGAAACATATATACAAAACGTAATACAAAGTAAATAAAAAACACACGTATAATAAAATCATTTAAAAAAAACATAAGGGGAAGCCGGGATGGCTCAGTGGGTTGTGCGCTAACCTTGCAGTGCTGGGGACCAAGGATCGAATCCCAGCCCCGGCCCCTGCGGAACCATGTGCTGAACTGGGAGCTCCCCCAGTTCAGTTCTCTCTCTGTCTCTGTATCTCTCTATCTCTCTCTGTCAAAAAACAATTAAAAATAAATAAATAAATATTAAAAAAAAGAACTAAGTTAAAAAAAAAAACATAAAAGAAAACATAAAAAAAAACAATCTGTCAGTGTGATCTTTGGCATTGCATTTCATTGGCCAGTGCCTCGTAATTAGGAGAGTATGACGACAACCCTGTTAGCAAACAATTATTAAGATGCTCATCGGTAAGTCGAGATCTATATCGTGATTTTATTAAATTCATGTTTGAAAACAAAGATTCGCA
>PVKE010033549.1:0-17873 GCA_004027555.1 Craseonycteris thonglongyai
AATAAAAAATAGTTTTGAACATATATTTTACTTATCTACCCATACCTCGCTGGAATGCACCTTATACTGAAACACAGTGTATAAACATAGTATGCATTTCACACCCCTTCTTCCCCCTTAGACTACGCCTATGACAACAAGTCAATTGCGACACACTTTTAAGATAAAAAGTAGATCTTATATACAGAAAAGTTGGCCACCCCTGTGCTAGCTACACTTTTATCAAATGGGTGATTTTCAAATATTTTTTCCCATTTTGTGAGTTTATTTTCACTCTCTTGATAACGGCCATTGAAGTCTGAAGTTTTTTATTTTGATTAAATCCAACTTATCTATGTTTCCTATGTTTGCTTATGTCCAGGGTGTCACATCTAAGAAACCACTACCTAACCCAAGGACAAAAACTTGTACCTATTTCTTTTCTAAGAGTTTTATACTATAAGTTCTTATATTTGGTTTTTTTAAATATTGTTATTATACAGTAAAACTTGCAATAATAAAAAAATTGTATTTAATATGAACAACTGCAGCGATGTGAGTAGAAAAGTCTGTATTATAGATTCAGCTGTACCTCTGAAAAATCATGTAAATGAAGGGAACACTTCATTTCTCTAAACTGCAGTTTTTCTCATCTATAACACAGTATAATAAAATACTAGTCTCTAGGGAAATATCAGTTCTAGTAATCTGCAAAGTTATGAAAACAGGTGAAAAAAAACAAATATTTTTAGAGCAAGATTCTTTCAATTGTTTCTCTTAAATGCTGAAAACCAAAGATGTAAAGTGTTCAGGAAATACCACACAAAGAAGACAAAAATCCAAGTCTTTAATTTGAGAGTATAAGGTTTTAATACTCTCTTTAGTTATCTTTTGTAGATAGTACAAGGTAAGAGTCCATCTTCATTCTTTTGCATGTCAATATCCTGTTGTCCCAGTACCATTTGAAAAGACTATTGTTTCCCCCAATGAATTCTCTCAGCACTCTTGTCAAAAATCAATTGACCAGACAATTTATCTATGACAAAGGAGGCAAGAACATATAGTGGGGTAAAGACAGTCTTTTCAATTAATGGTGTTGGGAAAACTGGAAAAATAAATGCAAAAAAATAAAATAAATAAAATGAGGCTACTTTCTTACACTGTATAAAATAAACCATAAAAATAAACGCAAGTGGATTAAAGACTTAAATGTGAAACCTGAAACCATAAAACTCCTAGACAAAAACATAAACCGTAAACTTTGACATTGCTCTTCATAATACTTTATTTGGATAAGTCTGCTTGAACAGGGGAAACTTAAGAAAAAATAAACAAGTGAAACTACATCAAACTAAAAAGTGTTTGTACAGCAAAAGAAACCATCAACAAAACGAAAAGACAGCCTACTGAGTGGAAGAAGATATTTGCAAATGATACACCTGATAAGGGATTAATATCTAAAATTCATAAAGAACTCATACAATTCAATATATTTTTTTATTATGTCTAAGTGAAAATTGGGCAAAAGGAGATGCTGGGATGGCTCAGCATGTTGAGCGCTCACTTTGCAGCCCCAGGGTCCAAGGATCAAATCCTGGCCCCAGTCAGTGTGGACCCATATGCTAAACTGGGGTGTGCCATAGGGAATATAGGCAATAATATTATAATAACTAGGTATGGTTTGGGGTGGGAAATAGACATTAAGGTAATCACTTCAGTTATAAGGTATATAACTGTCTAATCACTATGTTTCACACCTAAACCTAACATAATATTCTATAGCAATTGTAATGAAAAATAAATTTTTTTAATAAAATAAAATAGGTAAATAAATATGTCAACTCAAAAACAATCAATCCACCATAAATGTACAGATTTATTTCTGGATTCTCAATTCTCTTCCATTGATCTATATGTCTGTTGTTTACCATCTAATCTTGACTACTGCAGCTTCGTAGTAATTTTCTAAATCAGGAAGTGTGATTTTTCTTTGATCTTTTTAAGGCTTGTTTTGTCTATTTTGGGTCCCTTGCATTTCTGTATGAATGATAGGATTAGTTTGTCAATCTCTGCACAAGAAAAGAAAAGAGAAGGGAAGAGAGGAAGAGAAGAGAAGAGAAGAGAAGAGAAGAGAAGAGAAGAGAAGAGAAGAGAAAGAGCTAAGATTTTGATAAGGATTGCATTGGAACTGTATATCCATTTCAATTTAGAAAGAATTGTCCTCTTAAAATATTTAAGTCTTCCAGTCCATAAAGTTGGGATATCATTTCACTGTTTAGACCTTCCTTAATTTATTACAACATTTTACAGTTTTCAGTGTACGCATTTTATACTTCATTTGCAAAATTTGTTCCTAAGTATTTTATTCTTTTTGATTCTCTTTTAAATTAAATTAAATTATTTTAATTTATTATTTAATTGTTATTATTTATATTATTTGATTTGATATTAATTTAATATTTATTAATTTAATTTAAAAGAGGATAATTACTAGTTTGTAGAAATAAATTGATTTTGCATATTTATCTCATGTTCTTTAAATTTGCTGTACTGTTTTATTAACTCTAATAATTTTTGTATCTTCCTTTGGATTTTCTACGTACAAAATCATGCAATCTACAATAGAGAACATTTTAATTCTTCCTTCTCAATCTGGACACCAGGTTTATTTTTCTTGATAATTTGTCCTAGCTAGAACTTCCAGGATAATATTATATTAAATTAGTGTGAACAGATACCCTTGTCTTATTCCTGATCTTATGAAAAAGCTTTTAATCTTCCACTATTAAATATAATGTTGACTTTGTTTTTGTGTTGATGTTCTTTATCAGGTTATATAAATTGCCTTCTATTCCTACTTTGTTGAGTATTTTCATTATGATTGGTTATCAAAAGTATTTTGTCAAATGCTTTTCATCTGTATATTGAGAGAATCATGGTTTTGTTTTTACTTTATTCTATTGATATAACATATTGCGTTGATTGATTTTCATATGTTGAACCAATCTGACATTCCTAGGAGGCCTGGTAATGGTGAATAATCCTTTTTATATGTTGCTGGATTTGGTTTGCATTTTGTTGAAAATTTTATCATTTATAATGTAATATAGAGTAATAATATTACTCTATAGTTTTATATCTTTCTGTGATTTTGGTATCAGGGTAATATTGACTTTATAAAATTAGTAGAGAAGTGTTTCTTCCTTCTTTTGTGGGGGTGAGGGGTGGTGGTGGTGGAGAAAGTGTTTGTGAAGAATTGCTGATGTTTATCTTTAAATATAAGCTAGAATTCATCAATGTAATCATGTGGGCCTAGGCATTTTTTTTTTTTGAGGAAAGTTTTCTGATCACAAATTAAAACTTTGTTAGAGATCTAATCAGAATTTTTTATTTGTCTATTTCAGTAATTTGCATCTTTCTAAGACTTAGTCTAATTCATTCTAGGTCATCTAACTTGTTGGCATACGATTGCTCAGAGTGTTCTCATATAATTTTTTAATAGAATGTCCCTTCTTTCATTACTGATTTTAGTATTTTGAGTGTTCCTTTTCTTGGTCAGGATAGATAAAATTTCATAAATTTCATTGATCTTTCAAAAAGGTAATTTTTGGTTTTGTGATTTTTCTCTATTGTTTTTCTAATTTCTAATTCCATTATTTCCACTCTGTTCTTTATTATTTACTTTCTCCAGCTTGCTTTGGGTTTAATTTAATCTTATTTTTCTAGTTTTTTGGGGGGTATTTTTTCATGTTTCATTTATTTATTTACTTATTTATTTTTGACAGAGAGAGAGAGAGAGAGAGAAAGATACAGAGACAGAGATTGAACTGAACTGGAGAAACTCCCCAGTTCAGCATATGGGTCCGCACGGGCCGGGGCCGGGATTCAATCCCCGGTCTCATGTGCTGCAAAGTGAGCGCTCAACCCACTGAGCCATCCCGGCTTCCCTTTTCTAGTTTTTTAAGGAATTAGGCTATTCCAATGGTTATTATCTTGAGATCTTCTATCTTTTTAATACAGGCAGTTACAGCTGAAAATTTTCCTCTAAGCACTGCTTTAGCTGCATCCCATAAGTTTTTTTTTGATGTTGTATCCTCATTTTCATTCATTTCATTTTCTAATTTCCTTTCTGAATTATTCTTTTACCCATTGGGTATTTAGTAATGTCCTGCTTGATTTCCACATATGTGTGAATTTCACAAATGTCTTTTTGTAATTAATTTATAACGCATTCCATTATCGTTAGAAAACACACTTTGTATAATTCCAATCCCTTTAAATGTATTGACACTTGTTTTATGGCTTGATATATGGTCTATCTTGGGGAATGTTTCATGTGCACTTGAGAAGAGTGTGTATTCTGTGTTGTTGGGTGAAGTGTTCTATATACATATTAGCTCTAGGTGGTTTATAATATAGTTCAAGTGTTCTCTTTCTTTATCTAGTAGTTCTACCCAATATTGAAAGTAAAGTATTGAAGCTTCTAACTATATTGTTGAATTTCCTAATTCTCCCTCTAATTCTCTCAGGTTTTGCTTCTTGTATTTTGAGACTGTGTTGTTAGATGAATATATGTTTATAATTCTTATACTTTTTGATGGGTTGACCTTTATTTATTACATAACATTTTTTTTTTCTATCTAGGAGAAATTTTTGTCTTAAAGTCTATTTTGTCTGATACTAGCATGACCATGCCAGTTCCCTATTGTTTAGTGATTAAATGGTGAATTTCTTTCCATCCTTTTACTTTGAACAGGTTTGTGTATTTGAATCTAGAGTGTGCCTCTTGGAGCTACCATATAGTTGAGTAATAGTTTTGTTATCCATTTACCAATGACTGCCTTTCAATTAGAGTATTTAATCCATTTATACTAAGGTAAAATTTGGCTGTTTTCTACATACAAATTTGTCTGTTTTTCATTCTATTCCTGCATACTGCCCTCTTTTGTACAAAATAGATATTTTCGAGTGTAGCATTTCAAGTCCCTGCCCTTTCTTTTACTATATTTTTGTTATTTTATTAATAGTTGCCACAAGGATTATAATCAAAACTTTAATTTATAACAATGTAGTTTAGATTAATATCAAACTTAATTTTAATACTATACAAAAACTTGACTCCTATATAGCTGTATTTTCTCCGACTACTGTTGTGCCATTATTGTCATCCAAATTACATCTTTGTATTTTACATCCATCAATAAAGAGTTATAATTATTGCTTTATACATTTGTCTTTAAAATAAGATAGAAAAAACGAGTTCTGAACAAAAACTGCATCTATACTCTTTATTTGTCTAAATTGTAACCTTTACCAGTATTTTTTATTTCTTTATATAAATTTGAGTTACTGTCTATTGTCACTTCAGCTTGAAGAACTCTTTTAGTATTTCTAGTAGGCCAGATCTACTAACAATAAAGTCCTTCAGTTTTAAAATCCAGAAATATCTTAATTTCTTCTATAGTCTTTTTTTTTCCCACCAGCACTTAAAGTATAGCATCCTATTGCCTTCTGGGATCAATGGCTGCTAATGAGAAATCAGCTTTTGGTCATATTAAACATTCTTTTTATGTAATCAGGCTTTTTTGTGTGTGGCTTTCAAGATACTCTGTTTTTGGCTTTTGATTATGATCTATCTAGATATAAATTTCCTTTTTTAGATATTTATCTTACTTGAAGTTCTTTGAGTTTTTTGGATATGTATATTAATGTTTTTTCTCAAATTTGGAACGTTCACAACCATTATTTCTTTATAATAATAATATTCTTAGAGGATTCTGGTCAAGATGACAGTATAAGTAAATACTATGCTTACCTCCTCAATGATCACATCAAAATTACAAATGAACTACAGAACAACCATCATTAAAAATTTCCTAAAGTCTAGCTGAACAGAAGCCCTACAACTAATGACATACAGAAGAAGCCACCCCAAGACTGGTGGGAAGGGCAGAAACACAGAATGGGATGGACCCACATTTGTGTGTGACCATGGGAGGGATATCTCAGCTGCAGAAGAACCCACCAGAAGACCAAGAGGTCCCAGTTTCATGCCAGGCTCCCCAATCCAGGATTTCAGTGTTTGAGCAAGAAGTCCCCATAAGTTCTGGTTGTGAAAACCAGCAGAGATTGTAGCTAAGTGAGATAAGGACAGCTGCAGTCCCAGGAGTTCCTCTTAAAAGGCCCATACACAAACTTAATCACTGATGGACTCACTCACCTTGAACTCCAGTACTGGGGCAGTATCTAGAAAGGTGCAAGGGACATATGGGGAGGAAAAGAGTTGTCCAGCTTTAGGGTGACAAACAGATGGACAGCTTTCTTCTGGACAGAGGAGCTAGTGAAGCCACTGTTTCTTTGTTGAGTGCTCCACTATCCCAGTGTGCAGATGCAGGTGGTCACCATATCTGAATCTCCATCAACCTGGTTAACGTGGTTCATTTGCCCCACCTTGGTGATTCTGAAACCCCACACTATCCAATGTTCAGGCACACTCAAGTCACTTTCAGTGGCTTTTCCCACAAAAAGCTGTCTCAGCTCATGCAATGAACTATCCTAGAATCTTTCAAAGGTTCACATAACCCAAACAAGCAGCATCTGGTGTTTTCTGTACAACTAGTGGAGCAGTCCTAAGTCTGGCATTAGCAACAGCTGGCCTTGATTTGCAGTTTGGCCTTTTGAAGCACCTCCAAGCCCAGCACAGGCAGTGACCATCTGAAAATCGCTTTGTGACTCCTACCAGGTGGGTAGGCTGACCAGACATCCCATTTTAAATGGGGCAGAAAACAACAATATTCTCCATTCCAAACAGTATTATGATCAGCCTAGTCTCACTGGACTAAATTCAAGATGTCAGTAGGCTGACCATACATACCATTAGAAATAGGATAGTGCTGTTATTTTCTGTCCCATTTAAAATGGGATGTCTGATAGCCTACAGGTGGCCCAGGAATGGGCATAGGCTGTGACTGAATTTGGTCTGTGGCAAGTAACATCAAAGGAGGCCCCAGCCCTGGCATACCCAGTGGCCACCTTTGTACTGAGCCAGAGCATCACCTGGACACCTCCAAAGAAGAGACTTGTCCAGCATCACAGCCCTTCTAAGTGAATCCTGCTCTGAAGGGTCATCCCCTGAGCCACAACTCCTCCATTGTAGTCACAATCAGTCTTCATGACCAATGAGCCCAAGGGTTAATCAATCCTAATGGCAAGCAAACAGCAACTAAGGCTCAACTATAACTAGAAAGCACACACCTGTAGCACCTAGCTCCAGTGACCAGGAAGACAATGACACTGGGCTGCACAGGACACTTACTATATAAAGCTACTCTACCAAAACTGGGAGACACTGCAGCATTGCCTGATACATAGAAACAAGCACAGGGAGAGAGCCAAAATGGGAAGACAAAGAAACATGTCCCAAGTAAAAAGAACAGAACAAAACTCCAGAAAAAGTGCTAAATAAAACAAAAACAAAGAATGTCCAGATGCAAAGTTCAAAACACTGGTTATAAGGATGCTTAATAAAAACAGGGAGAATTTCAACAAAGAGAGAGGAAACATGGAAATGCAGATGGGGGGGTTCTAAGATGGCAGCATGAGAGGAGAGCTCAGAAACCTACCTGGGAAGGCACATTCTAACAAAGGGGACTTCACAGGGAAAGCCCTGAGAAACAAAGCCTCAGTTGAAATATCCAAGAAAGCACCTGAAGATTAGCGAACAAGGGGCAAGTGGAAAAGAAGGGGAAGAAGCAGTACAGAGATGGTGCCATAGGATGGGACCTGGGGCTGGCAGAAAAGGGGATCTTGGGGGACTCAGGCCGGAGTGGAGCTAGATCCTGGGTGGGTTGGAAGCAGAGATCCAATGAGAGCAGAAGCCCCATGAGACTGTAGATAATTTTAAATCTGAACCCCAGTGGTGGCACACTGAGGCCCCCTTCAGAAATGGCACCTTAGGTGAGATAGGGATAAAGCAGGCATCGCTAAACTTCCTGAGGCAGAGAAGAAAAGGGGCCTAAACTGTAGCTCAGTGCATGCCGAGTTAGTGGCCTATAGGCGCTGCAACACTGATTTGAACACAAATTAGCTCTGTGGGGAAAATGCTTCCCCAGCCACTGGCATTCAAAATCAAAGTGCAGCCCTAGAAGATAAGTGGGCATGGGCAGGAATAAAGAAGAAAGACTGAGCCATGCCTTCATTTTGGCTGACCAGCTTCTTTGCTCATGGTGGGCTTTGTGTCTATAGTTTGGCTGTGCCAACCTGTCCAGTGCTCAGCCAGTAGGGCCAGCACCCGCAAGCCAGAAGCATGGACTTTAAAGAGTAAATTGGCTCTGGGGCCTGGTGTATCTAAGATCCCACAACTGGGAAAACAGAGTGCACTCATGGAAGAGGCTCAAGCAAAGGCTGGAAAAGAAAGTGCAAAGCTGAGCTGTGTGCCAGTCTCCCTACTTAGGGTGGGATTGGCCTCTCAGCTGAACCCATGGCCCTATACCAGCTGGGTCACCAACCTGAAGCCAAGCAACAGGGACTCAAACACAAATTGGCTCTGGGTGAGACTGATTCTGAGATCCCATAGCCGGAAAAGCAGAACATGCCCCTGGATGAGAGACAAAACAGTCTATACACTGACCAGCCAACCTACTGCTGACAGAGGAATTTGCTATTCTGTCTCAGCCAGCCTCAGCCAGCCTCAGCCAGACCCCAAACTCCCGCACCCCCTGACTGCTTAGCCTTCTATCAGCTAAGCCAGTATCTCAGAGAGCAACTCCAGGAAACAAAACAGCCTTAAGTGTACTACCCTAACCTCCCAGGCAGAATTTTTGGACAAAGAAACTGATTGCTTTGCCTAACCCTCTCCCAAAACTCATTCCCCCTCAACTAAACCCCAACTAATGCCTGCTATATAGCGAGAGGAAAAAGGAAAGCTGCAATTACCCTGTAACTCAAACCTGGGCCATTCCCAACACCACCCTTGTGGGAACAAACAGGAGAGCCCAGGAAAACTGAAAAACACAGGTGCAGCAGCCGGCCTTTTCAACACTGACATAAGAGACCTACCAGACCACAGCCCACCTCACTTTTCCAAAGAGAAGGTTCATCAAGTATAAGACAACTGGGTCAAAAAAGAGAAGCCCACCTTTGAGGAAAGCCCCCAGAGGGAAAACATACTCATGCCTAAGGCAAAAAATAAATATATCAGAAAAAAGAAAGATGGCGGCATGAGAGGAGAACCCCGATAACTGCCTGGAAAGGGACTTATGAACAAAGGGGACTCCACAGGGGAAACCCTGAGAAGCACCCTCTTCTGAGAGAATCACACAATGCAGAACAACACCCAAAGGTTAGAGGAAAAGGGGGAGAGGGGCAGAGGGAAGGGGAAGGACAAGTTCGGGGACAGGAATGCGGAGTGCAGCCTGGGGATGGCAAAAACAAAGGGAGATTGGGAGACCATGGTCAAAGTGGAGCTGGATTGAGGGCGGGCTGGAAGCCGAGACCTATGGAGTGCAGAAGCCCCACAGGAATGTGGACAATTTAACATCCGAACCCAAGGGGCTGCATGCAGAACCATAATCAGATCAAGGAGCCTAAAGTGGAACAGGGACTGTGGAGCAGGGCAGCTGCACTTCCCGGTGGGCGGGGTGAGAGCAGAAAATCAGCACACAGCAGCTTGGCACCCCAATTTGTGGAGGAGATTGACTGTGAGGCAGCGCCTTCTGAAAACAGGGCTCTCAGAGTGAGGGTTGCGGCTACATTAGACGAGCTCAGAGTGAATCCAGAGATCTTAGTAGCTCTGCAGAGTTGCCGGTCTAGTGCGGCTGCCGGCCCGCCTCGGCCAAGCCCAGCCCGCCTTGGCCAAGTCCAGCCCAGCCTGCTCACAGACTCGCAGACATGATTAAAGGGAGAAAGCCGGAGTGGCTCGCCACGCCCTCAAGCATGACTGCCCAGCTCCTGCTGGCTCGCCCCACCCTCGCACACAACTGCTAAGCTGCTACCAGCAGAAGCGATTAAAAGGAAAAAGTCCAAGCTGCACGCCCTGCCCACACGCCTGCCGAGCTGCCGCCCTGGCTGCTGGATCACATATGAGGTTAGAGGGGAGAAAGCCCAAGCTTCTTGCCCCGCTGGCATTGAACCACCAGCCTCGCTGCACACAGAGAAATCTGCTATTGTGTCTCAAGCCCACCTTAACTCCTACTCACACACCCCACTTCCAGAACCACACCTTCACTACCCTGCCTTCTAACCGCTAAAACTGCAACCTAAAGAACAGCCCCAAGGCACAGAACTGACTGCTTCCCCCAACCCTCTCCCAAAATCTCCTCCTTTCACAACTGAGAAGCCCACCTGATAGGAAAACCCCCAGTGGGAAAGCATACTAATGCGCAGAGGAAAAAGAACCACATCACACACAATGCACACCTCAGAATCCAAAGCCCCTCCAGAAGATCAGGGGCTCTCTTTAGTAAAGGAGCTTGCACACTTGGAATCAACTCTAAGTGAAACAGAATTCAGAGCTGCAATAATCAAGGCACTCAGAGAGCTCACTCAATGCTGGCAAAGTACCCAGACAGTTAAATGACCTCAACAAGAAATTTTCTGAGCAAAATGAGTACTTTGCCAATAAAATTGAGAAGTTACAGCAGAACCAAAAGGAACTCCTTAAAATGAAAGAACTCATGAGAGAGATGAAAAAAGAACTGACCAGCCTGGGAAACAGGGCATACCAGCTAGAGGAAAGAATGAGTGAAATCAAAGATAGAAACATGGATATGTCACACAGGGAAGAAAAAAGGGAAAGGAGAATCAAGAGAAATGAAAGAGCCCTACAAGAACTCTCTGACTTCATCAGAAAGAACAATATTAGAATAGTAGGGGTCCAGAAGGAAGCGAGATGAAATCTCAGAGTCTACTAAAGCAAATAGTGGATGAAAATTTCCCTAACCTGTGGAAAGAATTACAGCCCCAAATCCAAGAGGAAAGCAGAAGCCCTAACTACCTAGACCCTAGCAGATCTTCTCCAAAGCACATTGTTCTGAGGATGACAAAAACCAAAGACAAGGAAAGAATCCTCAAGGCAGCCAGGGAAAAACAAAATATAACTTTCAAAGAAAATACTATCAGGCTGTCACCAGACTTCTCAGCAGAAACTCTGCAAGCCAGGAAGGAGTGGAGCCCAATCTTCAAAATATTAAGAGAGAGAAATTTCCAGCCAAGAATTAACTATCCAGCAAAATTAACCTTTAGATATGAAGGAGGAATTAAGGCCTTTACAGATATACAGAAACTGAGGGAATTCTCCAGTTCAAAACCGGCACTCCAAGAAATACTGAAGGAGGTTATTCAACCTGAATCAAGAAATCAAAATAAATGGAGAAAAGTTGGGACAACAAAAAAATAAAAAGGAAAGAAGAAATGGATACAGGATATCCTCATATATCAGTCATCACCCTGAATGTAAATGGCCTAAATTCACAAATAAAGAGGCACAGGGTAGCAGACTGAATCAAAAAACAAAATCCGACCATATGCTGCCTACAAGAGACACACCTCAGACACAGGGACAAACATAGACTCAGGGTAAAAGGATGGAAAACAATATTCTAGGCAAATGGCAGTCAGAGAAAAGCTGGAGTGGCTATACTGATTTCTGATAAAAAAGACATCAGAATAAAAAAAATAATAAGACATAAAGATGGTCATTACATCTTGATAAAAGGGACAATACAACAAGAAAACATCACACTCATCAATATATATGCCCCCAATCAGGAACCACCAAAATATATAAAGCAACTGCTAACAGAACTAAAAGGAGATTTTGACAATAACACAATTATAGTAGGGGATTTAAACACCCCCTGACAACATTGGACAGATCATCAGAGCAGAAGATAAATAAGGAAATTGCAGCTTTAAATGATACATTGCAGGAAAAGGACATAATTGACATTTACAGGTCATTCCATCCTACAACAAAGGGCTATACATTTTACTCTAGTGCACATGGAACATTTTCAAGAATAGACCATATCCTGGGACTTAAATCCAACCTCACCAAATTTAAGGGCATCCAAATCATACCAAGCGTATTCTCAGACCACAAAGCGTTGAAACTTGAGATCAATTACAAAAGATAAACTGCAGAGAGAACCACATATACGTGGAGATTGAACAATATGCTATTAAAAAGTGACTTGGTCAAAGAGGAAATAAAACAAGAGATTAAAAAATTTGTAGAAACTAATGACAATGAAAACACGATGTACCAAAATTTCTGGGACACAACGAAAGCAGTATTAAGAGGGAAATTTATATCATTACAGGCCTATCTCAAGAAACAAGAGAAACTACAAGTAAACACCCTCACATCTTATCTCATAGAACTAGAAAAAGAAGAACAGAGGTCCCCCAAAGCCAGCAGAAGAAAAGAATTAACAAAAATCAAAGCAGAACTTAATGAAATACAGAATAGAAAAACAATAGATAAAATTAATGCCACAAAGAGCTGGTTCTTTGAAAAACTCAATACAATCGGCAAACCACTGACTAGGCTCACCAAAGGACAAAGAGAAAAATCTCATATTTCCAGAATACGGGACGATAGGGGAGAGATTACAACTGATGCTGCAGAAATACAATCAATCATAAGAGATTATTATGAAAGACTCTATGCCAACAAATTTGACAACCTAGAGGAAATGGACACATTTCTTGAAACATGTAGTTTACCTAAACTGAACCAAGAAGATTTGGATAACCTAAATAGACCAATCAACAGTACAGAACTTGAAACAATTATCCAAAAATTGCCCAAAGGCAAAAGACCTGGACCAGATGGCTTTACCAATGATTTCTACCAGTCATTCAAGGAAGAACTAACACCCATCCTCCTGAAACTACTCCAAAAATTTCAAGAGGAGGCAGTTCTACCCAACTCTTTCTATGAAGCTAATATCACCCTAATACCAAAAGCCGGGAAAGACAATACCAAAAAAGAAGACTATAGGCCAATCTCATTGATGAATACCAATGCAAACATCTTAAATAAAATTCTAGCTGATAGAATACAACAATGCATTGAAAAGATTATTCGCCATGACCAAGTGGATTCATCCCAGGGGTATAAGGATGGTTCAACATATGAAATCAATCAACATAATCCAGCACATAAACCAAACAAAGGATAGAAACCACATGATTATCTCAATTGATGCAGAAAAAGCATTCGACAAGATACAACACCCATTTATGATAAAAACACTGAACAAAATGGGAATTCAAGGACAATATCTCAACATAATAAAGGCCATATATGATAAACACTCAGAAAATATTATACTGAATGGAGAACAGCTGAAGCCTATTTTCCTAAAATCAGGAACAAGATAGGGATGCCCCCTGTCACCACTGCTGTTCAACATAGTTCTAGAAGTTCTAGCCAGAGCAATCAGACAAGAGAAAAGAATAAAAGGTATTAGAATTGGGAGAGAAGTTAAACAGTCACTCTTTGCAGATGATAGGATCCTGTATATAGAAAACTCTAAAGACTCTATCAGAAAGCTATTATAAATAATAGACAAATACAGTAAAGTCACAGGTTACAAAATCAATGTCCCAAAATCAAGTGCATTTTTGTATGCCAACAATGAAACTTCAGAAAGAGAGATGAGAAGATCTATTCCCTTTGCCATAGCACACAAAAAATTAAAATACCTAGGAATAAATCTAACAAAGAACAGGAAGGACTTATACACGGAAAACTATAAGACACTCTTAAAAGAAATTAAAGAAGATACAAAGAAATGAAAAGACATTCCCTGCTCATGGATTGGAAGAATCAACATAGTTAAAATGTCCATACTCCCTAAAGCAACATACAGATTCAGTGCCATTCCCATCAAAATTCCACAGTCATTCTTTCAAGAAATAGATTTTAAAAATCATCAAATTTGTATGGAACCACAAAAGACCACAAATCGCAAAAGCTATCCTAAGAAAGAAGAATATAGCTGGGGGCATCTCACTGCCTGACTTTTATCTGTACTACAAAGCCTCAGTAATCAAAACAGCTTGGTACTGGCAGAAAAACAGGCACACGGACCAATAGAATAGAATTGAAAACCCAGAAATAAGCCCACAAATTTTTGGACAAATTATTTTTGATAAAGAGCGAAAAATATACAGTGGGGAAAAGAAAGCCTCTTCAGTAAATGGTGCTGGGAAAACTGGAAAACCACATGCAAAAGGCTGAATGTGAACTGCGATCTCTCACCATATACCAAAATTAACTCAAAATAGATAAAAGACCTCCAAATAAGAAAGGAAACAATAAATTGCATAGAAGAAAACATTGGCACTAAACTTATAGACCTGGGATTCAGGGAGGACTTTATGAATCTGACCTCATTGCCAACTGGGAAAGAATATTTGCAAACAATGCCTCTGATAAGGAGATAATATCAAAAATATGCAAAGAACTTGTACAACTCAACAAGAAAAAAACAAGCAATCCAATTAAAAAATGGGCAGATGACCTTAACAGACACTTCTCTCATGAAGACATACATATGGCCAACAGATATATGAAAAAATGCCCCACTTCACTAGCAATTAGGGAGATGCAAATAAAAACCACAATGAGATACCATCTCAGACCTGTTAGAATGGCTATAATCAACAAGACAAGGGATAGCAAGTGCTGGAGAGGCTGTGGACAAAAAGGAACCCTCATACACTGCTGGTGGGAATGTAAACTAGTACAACCACTATGGAAGGCTGTATGGAGATTCCTCAAAAAATTACGAATGGAATTACCATATGACCCAGCCATCCCTCTACTGGGCATCTACCCAAAAAACTTGAAATCCTTAATCTTTAAAGATGTTTGTACCCGCATGTTCATCGCAGCACTGTTCACAGTGGCCAGAACATGGAAACAACCAAAATGCCCTTCGATAGTCGACTGGATAAAGAAGATGTGGTACATTTACACAATGGAATACTACTCAGCGATAAGAAATGATGAAATACAGTCATTTGTGGCAACATGGATGGACCTAGAGACCATCTTATTAAGCGAAATAAGTCAGAGTGAAAGAACCAGGAAACATATGACCTCACTTATAGGTAGAATATAAAACTGAAAGTAACAAAGACACAGAGACCTATGGACACACTCAATAGCTTGGTGTTTGCCTGAGAGAAGGGGAGGAGGGGAGAAGGATAGAGGGAGGGGAGGTGGGAGAGGGCACCAGCATTATGGACACACTGAATAGTTTGGTGGTTACCTGGAGAAGGGGGATGTGGGGGGAGGGAGAGTAGTTGCGGGAGGTGGGAGTGGGCACCAGATATATGGTGATGGAAAGGAAGCTGATTCTGGGTGGTGGGCACATGGTGCAATGCAAGAATGATGTGATGGGGACTTGTACATCTGGAAACTATCTGATTGCTACGAACCAATACCACCCCATTATATTTAACAATAAAAAATAAAATAAAAAACAAAAAATAAGTAAATGAAATAAATATATCAAATGCAATGAATACCTCAGTGTTCAAAGCCACTACAAAAGTAAATGAAAAGACTCCAGAAAAGGAATTTACAGATTAGGAAGCATATAATCTAAGTGAAACAGAATTCAGACTGCAATTGTCAAGATACTCAGAGAGGTCAAAATAATCTGGCAAAGTACCCAGATACAGTTAAAGGACCTCAATAAGAAAATATCTGATCAAAATGAATACTTTACCCACAAAATTGAGATATTAAAGCAGAACCAAAAGAAACTCCTGGAAATGAAAATCATAATAGGAGAATTGAGAAAAGAACTAACCAGCATAGGAAACAGGACCAACAAAATGAAGGAAAGAATTAGTGACATCAAAGATAGAAACATGGAAATTTCACACAAGGAAGAATGGGATCTGAGAGTCAAGAGAAATGAAGTATCTCTACAAGAACTATCTGACTTCATTAGAAAGAGCCACACTGGAATAATAGGAGTACCAGAAGGAAGTGAGTTGGGATCTTCTCAGAGCCTTTTAAATCAGAGACTAGGATAAAAACTTTTCTCATTTATGGAAAGAACTGAAACCCCAAGTTCAAGAAGAAAGCAGGACCCCTAACTACCTAGACACAAGCAGATCTTCCCCAAGTCACATTACACTGAAGATGTCAAAAATCAATGACAAAGAAAGAATCCACTAGGCCTCCAGGGGGAAATAAAATGGATATATATATATATATATATATATATATATATATATATATATATATATATATATATATATCCTTCAAAGGAAAAACCTATTAGGCTATCATCAGACCTCTCAGAAGAAACTCTGCAGCCAAGAGGGAGTAGAGCCAAATTTTCAAAATTTTAAAAGAGAGAAAATATCATCCAAGAATTAGCTATCCAACAAAATTAACCTTTAGATATGAAGGAGAAATAAAGATCTTTTTAGACATACAGAAGCTGAGGGAATTCTCCAGCACAAAGTCAGCATTTCAAAAAATACTGAATGAGGCTATTCAACTTGAATCAAGAAATCAAAATAAATGAGGAAAAGTTGAAACAACAAAGAAATGAAAAGGAGAGAAAAAATGGATACAAGAAATCTTTATATATCAATCATTACCCTAAATGTAAGTGAACTGAACTCACCAATAAATAGGCACACAGTAGTAGATTGGATTAAAAAACAAAACCCAACCCTATGCTGTGTACAAGGGACACACCTCAGTCACAAAGAGAAACACATGCTCAAAATGAAAAGGTGAAAAACAATACTGCAAGCAAATGGCATGCAGAAAAAAACAGGAGTAGCCATACTGATTCCTGATGAAATGGACATCAGAATAAAAAAAAGTAATAAGAGATAAAGATGGCATTTCATAATGATAAAAGAAAAAATACATCAAAAACACATGACATTCATTAATAGCTGGGGACCTCAACACTCCCTTGACAACCATGGACAGATTACCCAAGCAGAAAATGAATAAGAAAATGGCAGCCTTAACCTTTATCGGACTAAAGGGAACTTTTGTTCCCGGCAAGGAGTGGTCCCGCTGGCCGAATGGGAACTTTCATTCCCACTTCATTTGAGTTATTTCTCGCTCCTTCTATGATGTGCTTGGAGTGCGTAATGATGTCAGGACTATTTAATCTTTCAACAAATGTCCCTTTTGACCTGTTAGCCATCCCCTCTTTTTCTGGGCAGTATATATAAAAACAAATATTTTTACGGGAAGTTAAATGCCATCTTTTAAAGGTTAAATGATATATTACACAGTGATGGAAAGTGAGCTAATACTGGGTGGTGAGCACATAATGTGATGTATATACAATGTAATGTAGAATTGTATACCTGGAAACAATGTAATTGATATCAATTAATGTCACCCCAATCAATTTAACAAAAAGAAATAATAATAAAAGTATTAGCCAAAAATAGAACGATACATTACAGCAATTGAACATAATAGACATTTATAGGACACGCCATCCTGCAACACGGGACTACAGTGTTCCCTCGCCACTTCGTGCTTCATGTTTTGCGGCTTCAGTGCTTCACGGGTTTTTCCAAAATATTCATCAAAAAATAAAATGAAAAAATACAACCATGTCAGCAGCCACATTGTGGAAAGGAGCGTTGTTTCATGTTGATGCGCGAGAGAGAGTCTCCAAGTGAGCCAAAAGCTTCTACGAGTCAAGTGAGAGCCTCTCCTCTGCCACCAACACAAGACTCTTCGCCTCTCTCAGAAAGCAATGTTGATTAATGTTTATTACTGTATAAGGTTTTGTAATTAACCTTATTAATTAGCACTGACACGTTTAAGTAAATACGTATACTGTTGTAATTTTTGTCTTAAATGAGTAAAGTATGAATACTGT
>PVKE010033550.1:0-17868 GCA_004027555.1 Craseonycteris thonglongyai
GAGCAGCATCAAAAGGTTAATACGAAGATGATAATACTTATTAAATATGTTATAATACACATTGACTCCATCTATTTACACACACACACACACACACACACACACACACACACACACACACACACTAAGAAACAGTTCTCCTGCCCAATTATGGAAGAGTTGCAATTTGGAGAACTTTAAAGAAGTTTCATGGTGCTTCTTTGTACCTCTATATGTGCCTCTGTTCATCCTGCTCCTTATACTTGGCTTACCTTCCCCACCCCAATTCCCACTGAAAACCTGGAGAACATTTTATCTTTCAAATTTATATTTAAATATCACTTTTTTGAACTATTTGGTAACAATAACAGACAATAAGAGAAAAAGTAATAACACTAAAAACTTTTTTTTTTTTTTTTAGAATTCTCGAGGTACATTTTAGCAGAAACAGCAAAGAGGGTGGAATGAATTACCTCTGGGGAAAATGCTCTGGGTAAGGAGGAGGAGGACAGGACATCAGGACATCATTTTTTCCCATTATAGACCATGTGGTGCATGTGGTGCACAATTAAGGCTTTTAAAATTATATGTTATTTTGATTTTTAAAAAGATAAATACAAAACATTGTGTATGCTAATATAAAAAGCATATTAGTTATTCTGCAGCATTTCTCATCAAATTATTTTATCCTTGTTGGGATTATTTTTCCAATAAATTTAAATGGACAACAGAATCAGCTGCACAATAAAGCATAGAATTTGATTTCAGTATTTTGACCAATCACTTGGTAAGTTTTGTCATTTCTGTGTAGATGCCTTCTGATTGTAATCTGCTAAGAAGACATCAGATTCGTTTTTTTAAATGTAATTCTGTAAAAGCGTTTCTACCTAACACTAACTGAATGCCCAGGTCTACCTTGTACTCTTGGCATCTTTAAGAATACGAGAGAATCACTGATTTAGACAGATCTTTTTGTAACTTTTTAAATTGCTTTCAGGTGTCTAAAACAACATGATAATTAGATACTTACACGCCTCCCAAAGTGATAACCATGCAAGTCTACTACCCACCTGACATCTTACATAATATAATACCATTGATCATATTTCCTATGCTGCGTTTTACATTCGGCAACTATATATTTTTAAAATTAAAATTGATATTTAATATTTCATGTTACTTTTATGTGTACAGTGCAGTGGTTAGGCATTCATGTAATTTATGAAGTGATCCTCCAATATTGAATTAAGTACCACCTAGAAATCTCTTGCATGTCTCCTAAGAATCTATATCTTTGTCTGTATCTACATCTGTCTCTCAATATAAGTACATGTATAGATAGCGATGTCTACAGACATGCATTTTATGAAAAAAATGCAATCTGCTTTTAAATGAACTTTGAAAAAATGAAAAATCTAAGAATATCCAGAAATTACTAGTAAAGAAGGGTAATGAGAGGAAATGGAGCTAACAGATATTAAAGCATATTGTGCAACATAGTAATTTTTAAAATGCAATTGGTTTATTATTGAATTAGATAAATTGTTAACTTGCAAGGAATTGAAAATTTACAAATGTAATACATATATGAAGGTAGTTAATGATGAATAAAAATTTTCAAATTATGATATAAAGGTTTTAATAAAAAAAACAAAATTTTAAAGAATTAGATGCCTATTCAGTTTTGTTTTGTTTTTTAATTTCCTATAACAACGTAAAGAAAAGTATTTTCTCAAGTCAGAAGATTGGTTTCAAAGCTCTTTTCTGTAGGTATATGACATTTAAATAGGAACCTCTGATATCTCATCATGACAATGACGTATCATTGTGGGAAATAGATGATATAATAATGATAATAGTCCTTTTAAAATAGTATTTTTGCTATCCAAATTTGAGTATTAATTAGATTGTTTCTAATGCAAGGGCTGTAATGTCTCAACTATACTTATAATTGAGTTTTACTATGTAAGCCTGATGACTTATTGTCATCCATAAATGTCCCCATCTTGACAATATTAATGCTGATATTGGAGGTTATTAAAACTGAATATAGATATATTATAAAGGCCACTGAGAATTATTGTGTAATTTAAATTGTCTATAATGAGTATATATTATTTTTATAATTGGCAGAGAGCTGAAATTGTTATTTTTGAAGTCTCTGAAATGAAATTTGCCACCTGTTTTTACTTAGGAATCATGGCAGAGAAGAGAAAATGAGAAAAATCATTTTAAGTGCTTTACTACGTAGATTGCAAAATTTGGACTGACCACAATTTATTCAAAGGTTTTAGGTGGGCCGGAGTAGCCTCATTTCCTTGATGATAGTCCGGGCAGGAAGACGGACACAGAAATGAAGGCATAATTTTAACTAACCAACGTCATTCCTATAAATTTAACAATTAAAAAAAAAAAATGAATGCACAGCATTCGATAGGATGACCTTTTGCTACAAAAGCATTTGAAACAGCACTTGATTTGCAATAACTGTCATGTTATAGACAGATAGAAGCAGGATAAAAGTGAGTTATTTTGGTTTCCCTCTATTCAACTTTAAGACCACATCAGCATGAGAACAAATTACTAGCTGATCCAAATGCAAGTGTTCCTATAACTTGGCTAAATAGATATCCTGTTCCTCAGAACATGTGGGGCGTCTGGATTGGGGGCCTAGTCTGGGTATTCCAGTCAACTCAGTAATTGGGTGGGGTCACAGGGTATATATTTTTAAACACTTCCTTTACTTTAAAACTTCTCTTTTAGTCATTTTGTTAAAGTTCTCTGACCCTCTGCCCACCTAACTAATTTTTAGTTTTGCATTTAATAAATTGCTTTAATTCCTTTCTAGAGGAGGAAAAGCTACAAAATGTCAATTTCTCAAATACAGATTTTATAGTTTAGGCAAGAAGGCCAGGCAATAAATTAACACATAAAATGGGAATGGGAACAGAAATCAGGAAGGTATAACCTAAGCTAGGGAGCTAGAAATGTTTTTGAAGAAAAGAACATTTAAGCAGAGACCTAAAGGAAGAAAGGAAATGTTTTAACACAGCAGAAACTTAATTACTTGTTGAAATGCATTGTGATAAATATTACCCAATTATTGCCTATGCCTGAGTCTGAAATTTTAGGAACATAGATTTTAACATAATGAAAGACTTTGCAGTAATAGAAAAATAGTCTTTATGATTTTTTTAATTTTCAAAATAATACATGCTCCATACTCATAAAATGAGTATACAGGATTATATACAATGAAAAGAGATATAGTCTCTGTATTTTTTCATCTCTATCCTTACTATATTTTGGAGGCAACTACAATATTTTTCTGTGTATAAGACGATAGTTTGGTCTAAAATTGTTAGACCAAAAATTGGGGTCGTCTTATACACAGGAGTAACCTGTGTATTCATTTTTTAATGTTAGGTTAGAAAAGTAGGGTTCATTTTTTACATGGTGACATCTTATACATGAAAAATTATGATACTTTAAAGCATTTCTAATTTTACTACTTCTAGTGTCTAGCTCCATTATTATTAACAAAATGGTTATAATTCTATTGATTGATGTATTAAATGCAGTTAGTATATAGTATTTTGCACAATTAAAAGTGAAGAGGAAATTTGACATACTATTCGTTGTCTGTTTCTCTAAAGAACTGATTAAGACAGTCATGGTGTCTGATCTTTTTAATGTGCTGTTAAATTTGATTTGTTTGCATTTTATTAAATCCTGTCTTTCTTAAAGTTGTTTTTTTTTAATAATATTTATTTTTAATTGTTGTGTTGTTTTTTTTAACAGAGAGAGATACAGAGAGAGAGATACAGAGACAGAGAGAGAACTGAACTGGAGGAGCTCCCAGTTCAGCACATGGTTCCGCACGGGCCGAGGCCGGGATTCGATCCTCGGTCCCCAGCATTGCAAAGTGAGCGCTTAACCCACTCAGCCATCCCGGCTTCCCCTATCTTTCTTGTTCTACTAATTTAATACAGTATTTCTCAACTTCCTATATTATATAAGATAAAGATATTGGCATTTCTATAATTCTGTCAATTTTTCTTTGCTCTTTCCTTCTCAAAACTTCTGCCAGAATATACATTGCTTTTCCATTTGGGTGGGGTAGTGGTGGTAGTTAAAATGTCCATGCTTTTCTATAACCAAAATAGTCTTCTGAAATTTAGAACACTGTGATTATTTCTTTAGTCATTCTGAAAATGGAAAACCAAATAATATAATAAAAATATTGCTTATTGAAGAGCCAAGTAAGGTGTAGGCTAATAGAGAAAGCAACATTATCCCATATCACTAAATCTTTATCATTTGAATAATAATATTCTAACTGCCAATAGCACATAGAATATCCTCTCTTGGGGAGGCCAGGGTGGCTCAGTGGGTTGAGCGCTCACTTTGCAGCGCTGGGGACCGAGGATTGAATCCCAGCTCCGGCCCTGGCCCATGTGGATCCATATGCTGAACTGGGGAGTTCCCCCAGTTCAGTTCTCTCTCTGTCTCTGTCTCTGTATTTCTCTCTCTCTGTCAAAAAATTAGTAAATAAATAAATAAAACTTAAAAAAAAAAGACTATCCTCTCTTGTATCTTGTCAGTCCTTGAAAATCATTGATAGATGTTTAGTAAATGCTTTTACCTCACCTTTAGTTTTTCTTCCTATTTATCCTATCAAAGGTATGAAATGAAATGTATGAAATTTCATACTTTTAAATGTAATCTGTCTTCTACTTGATGGCATTCCCTCTAGAGCCTTTGACTTTCCATGTCAGTGAAGATACGATTTTCTGTGAGGATTTCAGTATAGTCATCCACTTCAAACTTAGTGTGTTTCTTGTATTTCATATCTCCTTGGATTTTTTTTTCCTTAACACTTCAAAATTGCAGAAATTGAAGATCTGGGTTCCTGCCCAGGTTATGACCCTAACTGCACGGGTAAAATGACAGCATCTCGTTCTGCAATAAGATGAAGGAAAGGAACACAAAGAAACAGACAAAGAGCGCTCTTCAAAGCCATTCCATGGCACTTCATCTTATATCTCCTTGACTAGATCTTCTTGTGGCCATACCCAGCTTCGAGGAAATCTGGGGAATAATCTTTATGCTGCACAGAATGTACTTGGCTTAATACTATATTATTTGGAATAAGAAAATAATAAATATTGGGTGACAATCACAATCTCTGCCAAAGCTGCAATAAAACACCTATATATCAACTAACTTTAAGCAGGGTAGATTCTAAGTAAATTATCTTAAATAAATTAATTAAAAGGAATTCCTTGAGATGTCTGAATGATTGACCAATTTTACAGAACTGTCGACTACAAGCCAAATAAATATTAGATGGCATAGGTCAGAAATAATTATTTTCATTTTAGAATTATTAACCTTGAATCATTCTTGGGCAATTATTAGGAAGCAAAAGTAATGGCCTATTGAGCATATGCTTAATATGTTACAAAGCCATTGTCTTCTGTGGAAAGAGAAATAATCACCTTCTCTCTGAAGAGGAAGAAATGTCCTGTCATAGGATATATGAAGAATAGTTTGAAGGCTTTTGCTACAGTGGTCTTGTCATTTATTATATGGTACAATTTCATATCTATCCATTTTCTTGGTTTGGTAACATATGAGGTCTGTCCAGAAAAAAAATCCAGCCATAAATGCCTCTATTTGTCCTATTCCCTGGCTGGATACTTTCTGGACAATCTTTGTACTTTTCTTTTACAAGAAAATAACTCAAAGAAGGGCATTGTCATGCATATGTAGTAAAAAGTTGGATACTGAATTTTTATTTCTTAAGGAAGTTGATGAATGTGTAATTAATACTGTGGGCAAAACTGGGGCCACATACTAAACTTGACAAACTGAAGGAAGGCCAGCCTGGTGGGCCCTATACACTTAAAGATTGAAATTAATAGCATAGAATAATCTGAACTTAAACGTTTCTAATAAAAACAGGTCATGATGGGTAGTCGCATCTTGGGCTAGTAGCTTTCTTGACAAGGGTCACAATCCATCAAACCAGAGTATAAGCCCACGGAACCTCTTATTGTTAGTTTGCATCTACATGTGCTGTGAGTGTCGATTATTAATTATCTTGGACTGACCAATGTAAAAGAAGTATTTGTCTCTTTGTTTTAGTTTTTATCCAATCCCAGAGAGTTCCCAAATTCACTTTCACCCTTCTCATTTATTTGTCCACAGTAGATTTTACGTAGCCCTCTTTATATCTACTCCTTTGTTTCTAATGTATACAATAACCTGCAAAATGATCATTCTCCAGAGCATTTTCTTAAGCAGTTGAGATTTTGCTTTCCAGAAATTGTCATCAGTTTGGTTGAAATAAACTTGTTAAAAATTCTTTACAGGTTTGGACGTTTCTCACGTTGACAATGCAAATTATCTGTCAATATTTTATATCTGTATGGGGACTGATGGTGATAGTACTAAAAACCTGAAGGGGCATACCTCCTGCAAGTAGCGTTATATACTTCAAAAATTAGTAGCTATTTTAAGAATGTTACAGGGATAAGGTCCAGCTGCTTTCTGCCTTGTGAGCCAACAAACGACAGAAAAGGATGGTGGAAGGAAAACAGGTTTATTCAAAATGCCAGCATTTGGGGACAATGGGAGACTCCTGTCCCCAAAAGCCATCTTCCTATTCTGAGGAAAGCCAGGTTTTATGAGCATGTAGGAAGAAGCAGAACAAAGGGAAGGGGGTGTTAGTCACAGGACTCATCCAGGAGAACATCTCCTGGTGTCTGGTTTGTTCTGTGATGGTTATTGATTCATATTTCATCTGACAGAGACTCTCAGTACAGAATTGCAGCAGGGTAGCCAGTGTCAGGACGGCTGGTTGACTGGGTTTCTTACAAGTGGTATTCTGCTGGTTATTTAGATTAACAAGGTATGCATGTAGCCTTGGGCAAAACATTAAGACTGGCAGGAAGGAAGGGAAGGAAAGAAAAGAAAAAAGGTTTTTAAAGTTTTAAACTAAACTATATTGTTGAATCGAACTAAACTTAGAGTGTTAAATCCTGAAAGTAAAAACTACAATGTCACCTTTACACAATGAATCTAGTACCTGGCAGTGGAATGCTACTAGAACAAAAACTAAAATAGGCAACATTGGCTTTGATAGCTGGTGGTGAGAATAAACTGAAATTACCTTGAGGAAATAGTTGAAGCTTGAAGGAAAATGAGAAAAATATTATTAGAGGCTGGGGAAAAAAAAAGAAAGAAAACTCTTGTATAGTGGTGAAAATTTTGGCAACATTCGTCTGCAATAAGGTAGAAGACGAAAAGTGAAGGATCTAGTCATGGCAATTTCCAGGCAGAATACCAAAAAATTTAACTGCTTATTCTAAGTGTCTGTGATAAAATACAAGTAGAGAGATATAAACTAAAAAAGAAAGCATTTAGTTTATAACAGAATTTAAAGAAAATTTAGTCTTGGGCCTTCTTTCTAGTCAACAAAAGTTTCTGTAAGTGTAACTTTGTCTCAGGGAAAAGGTGAAATTAACAACAGTAAAACACATTGTTAAGTCCTCAGAAAAATGTTAAGCAGCCGTATTTTCCGGCGTATAAGACGACCCCCTAATTTTACAGTTAAAACATAGGTTTAGGCCTATATTCGCTGTATAAGACTACAGCCTCGGAAGTGGGGGGTCGTCTTATACAGCGAATATAGGCCTAAACCTATGTTTTAACTGTAAAATTAGGGGGTCGTCTTATGCGCCCGGTCGTCTTATACGCCGGAAAATACGGTACTTTATTGACTCTTTAAGTAGAAGGCCAACACTGGGGTCTTAAAGAGTTTGTCTTTCGACTATGTTTACTAAATACTAGGACTCCTAGGAGACCTGAGGTAAAGGAGGACTTATCTCTGAAAGAAATGTTAGTATAGCCTTTGTCTAATGAAGTAAATTGTAATTTGCTACCTAAGACACTCTCAAAACTTACAAAGAAATTAATGAGTATGGCATCATAAAAAGAACAGTAACAGTTCAAAGTAAAAAGTGGCCTTGCGACACCCAGTCTATTATAGCGAAGAAACACGCTGAGAAAACAACTTAGTTGCAAGTATAGTCAATTTCTTAAAAAAAGGGAAAAATGATTCAGTGGGTGGAAGCAAGTTTCCAGATGGTAAAGCTAAATGGCATGAAGACTTATTCCCAAAGACCTGACAGCATGAACTAGCTAGATTTTAGAATTGTTGCAGATTTGGCATTTCTATGTGCCTTCCCTTTTTATTTTTTGAATGGGAATGTTCACTATGGTTTTCTTATTGTTGTCTCACTATTTTATGTTACTTGTGTAGGGACACAGATGTTTGTCTTTTTAGTTAACATGTTTTTATAATGAGAAGAACCACACTTGAGGTGCCTAATTTGCACTTGGACCTGACTTAGATGATGAGATTCTGACCCTCAAGCCCCAGTCTTGCCCCATGGCTAGTTGAGGGACTTGGGAGATTGTATTTTACAGAAGAAAATTCAGTAATTTGTGATCAGAGGGTGGACTGAGGTGGATTAAAATGGCTGAAAAGTATTTGACACATCTCCCATTGAGAGACGGGGTACATAACTGCTCCTCTTCTGTTGAGTGGGCTTTGTGACTACTTTAACCAACAGAATGGAATAGAAGTTATGTTGTGCCCAAGGAGTCTGACAATTTCCACTTCTTATATCTCTTGAAACACCTTTTCTTGAAGGCCAGAGTCATGATATAAAAAAACCAAAACCAAAAACACTAGCCTGAAGTTTCCATTCTCTGTGGAAGCTAGAGAAAGAAAAAGAAAGAAGGAGTGGGCAAGAAGGAAGGAAGAGAGAGAAGAAAGCGGGGCGAGGAGGCCCAGTGTCTTAGTCAGTTACTGCTTCCGTAACACAATACCATAGACTGGGTGGCTTAAATAACAGAAATTTAAGTTCTGGGGGCTGGGAAGTTCAAGATCAAGGGACCAGTCAGGTTGGTTCCTGATTAGAGCTCTATTTCTAGCTGGCAGATGGCAGTCTTCTCTCTGTGTCCTCACACGACCAAGAGAAACAACAAACTCTCTGAACTCTATTTTTTTTTTTAATTCTTAAATTTATCGGGGGGACATTGGTTTGTAAAAATTGCATAGGTTCCAGGTGTACAATTCTACATTACATTATTTATGTATTGCACTGTGTATTCACCACCCAGCCAGTTCCCCTTCCATCAGTGTATATATGATGCCCCATCACTCCACCCCACTTCTCTACCCCCATAAGTTCACCGATTCCCATTATGAGGAATCTCCTTTCATCACTTCATTAACCCCTGTCTTTTAACACCATCATGTTGAAAGCTAACATAGAAATTTTAGGGAGACACAGACACTGAGTCTCTAACATCTGACCCCCAAATGTCATAGAGCAGAGATAAGCTATTCCTGCTGTGCCTTGTTAATTCCTGATCTAGGAAATTGTGAAATTAAGAAAACTGGGGAAGCGGGATGGCTCAGTGGATTAAGCACTCACTTTGCAGCCCCGGGAACCGAGGGTGGACCCATATGCTGAACTGGGGAGTGCCCTCAGTTCAGTTCTCACCGGGGTGAGACCCCGGCCCAGTTCCTGTCCTGTGCAGCCCCACGCCCACCTGTGGAATGAAACTATGTGGAAAAACCAAAGATGTACAACTATGGAGACTGTTCTGGGCCCTCTCCCTTCTCTTTGTCTCTGTATCTCTCTCTTTATCAAAAACAATCAAAATAAATCTTAAAAAAAAAAACCAAGTTGTTGTAAGCCACTAAGCACTGAATTTTGAAGTAATTTGTTATATAGTAATTCATAATCAGAACCAAAATAGAAGGGCAGAAGGGCATTTATATATCACTTTGTGAAGCCTGCTTTCCCATCAGATTAAATGAATGTTCCAAACAAATTGAATTCACTTTCAATTTCAAGTTTTTCTTGGTCTGATTGGAAATTGAAGCTTTAGCTATTATGTGTTGGCTTCATTATTAAGAAGCAGAATTTCAGTAACAGTTGTATGTCAATGTCATCAGATACTTCTAAAGGATAATCATCAAGAGAATACAATGGTTTGAAATTTTGAAGATGGTTGTCAGAAATGTAATAAGAAAATAAGTAAGAAGTATAAAAACCAGACTGAGAAGTTTTCTGTTTAAGATATAAGGCAATAGCTTTTATCAGATTATTGAATTAACTTTCCAACAGGTTAAAGTTATAAACTCTGGACAAATTATAATACACAGTTACACGAAGCCTATGGAGAACCACCAAATACAGGCAGATTTTAGAAGTTATGTAGCACATGGATGAAGAGCACCGCATTGGGATGAGGTTTCCCATGTTTAAGGCCAGTGTGAGGGCAGGTTCTATTCCATGGCAAGTGAAATGCTAAAGTTGTAAAGGAACCAGCAGAGGTTCTAGAGCAGGCCTGGGCAGACTTTTTTCAGGGTAAAGGCTACTTCTCCCAAGTGTTGCAGTCTACTAGCTATTTATTTTATTATTCAGGCGGTCACCTCAAAAATTGCTTAATGATCCACCAGTGGATGTCTTGCTCAGCCCTGTCTAGAGGAAAAAGGCAAAGCACTAGTTTCTTTAACTGTGTTCTGGTTTAGTATTGGATGAGGAAAATAAAACAGATGTTATCCAATTAAGTAGCTGGTCCAGGGAAGTTATCATGGTAAGAAGATGGAAGAGTGATTTGAGTCAGAACTGGGGATGAAAAGCATACAAGCAACTGGCCTCGTCCATATTAGATGTGATACAATCTATGTATCTGTACACAAACTCAACTTCCAGGAGTAAGAACTGACCTGAGAATGAAAGAATCGCTATGTGTAACAGATTTATTTAATTATTTTTTTCTTTTACATTGTGCTAATATAAGTGAACATCTGTAAGTAATGATATTGGATCTAAAACTGGGCAGTTTGGTTTTCAGAGGAGAATCTATACTTTTTCTATAAATTTACAATTTAAAATTAAACTCATTTACAATAAGCTGGAGAAGAAAAAAGATAGTAATATATCTGGTTTTAGTACAATTTTCTCTATCAAATAGGTGTGTAAGGGCATGTATAAACATTGTATAATGATAATCCAAGGGACTTTTTTTCTGCAAATATGAATATGCTTTTGAATTGAAACATTTTATTACATGTTTTAATGCTCAATAGAAAAAAATTGAATAATATATGCTGTAGGTCATAATGTTTGTATAACAATACTTTAAAACATTATAAAAATAAAGCAATTCCCTGTTTTGACTAAGAACATTGGCTGATATTTTATTTCCAACATGCTACATTCTGTCTCTATATTTTTAAACAATGGCAAAAATTCAGAATATGAAGAGCCAAGCTGTTCTTGTTGGCTCTGAACATACCTTGCTTTTTTGGGTTTCAGTCAAATATTTGATGCCAGTTCAGCCTACTTTTAGCTTGCTATTATAATTTCAGAGGTAGGCATAATCCCATTTATGTAGTTCAGATGTACTCTCTAAATTCTCCAAGAATCGTGTCATTGTTTTCAAAAGAAGATTCACCCCCATGCTCTTCTCGTTGGAAAAGATTATGGTACAGAAGAAAGAGCAAGGTTTTATGTCTAACAGTCTGGATTTTAGTCTGGCTTCATAACTTTTAAATCTTAGGTGATTGACTTAAGCTGACTTAGTCTTACCTCCATGAGTGAAAAATGAGGATGGTAATATCCATCTCATGCTTGCCATAAATCTAGCTAATCGTAATCATAGTCAGAGTCATAATTAATGGGAAGGAGGAGGAAACAAGTAGTAGCTGTTGAAGAAAGAATAGTAATAGTAACAGTGCTAGTAGAACTGGAAATAATGTTAATAGTGTTTATAGTAGTATTTATTAAATTGCTTTCAATGTACAAGGAAACTGCAGAAACAGAGAAGGACCAGACTAAGAAAGATTGCTGAGGTCATTGGGATTTATTGAGTGAGTGACAGGGTCTGTCAAAGGTGATTAAACAGGAGGGAAATGTGATTAGAAAGATAACCCCAGGAACAGCTAGAAGATAGGGTTTAGTAAAGTTTTCCAGATAAGAAAAAATTTAGGTCTGAACTAAGAGACTGAAATGGTCCTTCTCACTCAATCCTCCTGTCTTTGGAAATTTATCTTCCTCCGTGGCTGGAATACCTGTGCTCCTTTCTTTTCTATTGATTTTTATAGTGTTTTAGAAATAAAGATTTATCTGTAATATATTATGACATAGTGTAACTACAATTAAGTTTTTATATTGCTAACTAGTTTATTAAGTATGTTTTCTTAAAATTGTTCATTTGTTCTCTTTACATGCTGTGCTATTTAGTTAAAAGTTTCTTTAACTTCTATCTTATTTACTTCTGTGTCTTCAGATATTATTAGCATAGTGCCTACTTTTAGGAGGAGAGTGAGAGCGAGAAAGGAAAAAAGTAAAAAATAGAAAGAAAAGGAGGAAAGGCTAATCAGGAAAATAAATTAATTAAGGATCTGATGAAGGTTTTGTCTATAGCATTTGCCAGTTCACTGTTACTCAGTTCCTTTGTGAGGGCAGTAAAAAGATCATCTTTCACTCCTTTAGAAAATAATGCTGTTTTTGTTTTTTTGATAATTTTGTGGTCTTAGGTGTTACTGAAAAATAGGTAAGCTCCCGTTTGGAAAAGTCACTTATGTATTTTCTGCCTCAGCATTTAGATGAAAGGCAGTTGAAAAGCAAATAGTCAAATAACTAAAATGCCAGATGGGGTATAATGATTTGTTACAATAAAAATTTAAGAATACCACGATCACAACTTTGCTTGCCAAATCTTGCATTCTTAAAACAAATGACCAGAAGATGGGGGAAAATGCTAACGTTTTTTATCATAATGTGCTGATATTGAATAATTCTTTTATTTATTTTTTCTTGCAATGGACTTACTATTACTTTGATAAAGAAACAAGTTAAAAAATTAAGAACATATGTTAGGACTCAAAAGGTAGATCAAATTCTTGTGAAGAAGCTCTATTTAAGTACTTTCTCAGATTTACAAAATTAGGCTCCAAATTCAAAGTAATGAAGTTGGCAAGGAGATAAAAATCTAAGATCTTACTTAAAGATTTCTCTCTCAGAATTCACAGTTAGCATCCATTTCTATTCACAAGCAGTTTTAGCATAAACTGTTCTATGTGCAAAATATACTGGTACTGAATAGTAAAATAAAAAATAAATAAAAGCATTGTGTGAAGAAAATTCAGTAAGGGCAGACAAACTTAACTAAAGCACCATGTTCCAAAGGTTCATCTAGATCAACTGTGTTTCCAAGCAAGATTTCTGGGAGCCCAATATAATGAGTAAAAACATGCAAAAGAACAGAATCTGGGAGAACTCTGAGACCATTCTAAGCTAAGTTCCTTTCTGACAGGACTCAAACTAACTCAGAGAATTGAATCTAGCCCCAGGGAGAAGGTTCTGGAAAGAGCTCTGCAGAGAAATCTGAACCAAGTCCTATGGGATGGGACATAGGACAAAACAAGATTTTATGGGGAATTTGACTGTTTTGAGGTTGCACTACCTCAACCATGGTGTGTGTGGTATGGACACAGTGTGTTTTTGTTGAAGAGGAGGGAAGGTGGAGAGGGAAGATGGGGAGAGTAAAGAGAAGGATCAAGACTGGATTGTGCCAATACAGGTAGAGAGGAAATCGAAACACTAAATGAGGAAAACTAGGTCCATGCTTATTCCCACAAGAGTCTTCCTGTCTGATCTAATCACAGAGCAGTGTCACAGGGTAATTGACTAATGGGTCCTTGGAGAATCAGGAAAAGCATTAAAATAGGAGTTGAGATCTGGAGTACATGAGACAGTGGAATTAAAGCCTCCCTTTTTGTAATAAGGACTTTATTCTGTTTGGCTGCTGAGAGCTGAGTCAGGTGATATAATCTGGGGGCCTGTACTGGGGGAAAGACGTGGATAGTGGAGAGGAAAAGCAGCCTGGGATGGGTCAAAAGGAAGGGGTCGGAACGCTCTGTGTTGAATCAACAACCTGTACAACAAGCAATAGTCATGAATCTGTGCAGTAAAGTGGGTCCTGAGTCTATATGTGCAGGTATCCGTAACCTAGGGACTTGGGTTCAGAGATGCAGCTCTGGTTCTTGGGAACTAGTTAGTCAATTTAATTAACATTAGATATTCTAACCAAGAATCCCCAAATCTTAACCACTTAGCAGAAAAGAATTTTATTTTTCACTCCCAAAGGGTTGGACACAGATTGAACCGCTCTCCTGAGCAACTTCTCTGTAATCAGGAAACAGATACCAGGTCATTTCTTCTGAATCTTGAGTCTGAGTTAGCTCTTCCTGTGTTGTCTCACCTTAGCACAGGGTCTTCCCCTCACTGCGTGTTGCTGTGAGATTTCACCCCCTAGACTGTAAATACTTAAAGACAGCAGTGATAGCTTTAGTTTTTGTTCCATGCAGTCAAAAATGTTTGAGATGGGAAGGTTTTATAGAAATTATGTAGAAAACCAATTTAAGGAATTTACATACATGATAATCTCACTTGTTAACAATAGGAAAATAAGGTCAGAACTGCAAAAATAATAAAAAATACCACTATTGAGTGTTTACTGTATGTCAAATACTATTACCAACTTTACATTGTTTCAAAGCCACACAACCATAATTTAAGGTATCGTCTCCATTTTTACGTATTCAAAGTTTAATGAGACTAAAGTGTTTTTTTTACCAAGATCACTCAGGCAGCATCTGGGATTCAAATTCAAGTCTGCTTTACTTAAAGTTTGCATGAGTCTTAATGCTGACTCCTTTGAATTACTGCCTTAGGTGTCTTAAAATCACTGTTGCCTAGAAAGAGGTTTGGTCTTCAGCATGCAGGTGAGGCCAAATATGTGGCTTTAGGGGTCTCATAGAGAGAATAACGCAGAGTTAAGAATCTACCCAAATCTTCATAAGAAAACACATAAGCCCCTGGGGGTCAATTGATCTTTGAGGCCAATCAAATTTTGCCTGTTTATCTCTTGATGAATATCAACTCTGGCATATTTGCTATTAGAACTGTTGGCTTCCAAATAAAGTAATCCAGATGAAGCTAACTTGAGCAAAACAGAACAACAAATTATAGTGGAACAAGGGAATATCATGCAACCCAACAGGAAGAAAGCTGAACCCCAGAAAGGACTGGGATTGGGTTTGGGGAATAAAAACAATTGAGGACTGAGGCAGAAATCTTTCTTCCATACATCTACTTTCTTCATACAGATGTTTCTTCTTTTTCTATACATTTTGGTACGTTCCTCTTATTTTTACTTACTTGTCATTAATTTCAAAAAGCCAGGAAGGAATTCTAATTTGTTCAGTTTGTACCAGATACCTGCCCTTGTACCAATAAACTCTGACCAGGGAAGTGATATGTTGTGTATATAAAGTAGTAAGGTAATCACAGTCTACAAAAACAGATTTCTCTTGAAGAACCAGCCTAGATCAACTAAGAATGCATGTGTATGGAAGGAGTGAGGGAAAAGCAATTAAGGGGTGTTTGTGAACTAGATACTCTGCAGAGTCCACAACCTTGACCATACCTATAGCCTGTAGCTAAAAAGAAGTGGGATTTGGTGCCAAGAAGATCTGAATTTGAATATTGGCTCATCAATTTATGCAACCATGCATTGATCAATTTACCTCTATTTAAAATAAATTTGGCTTCATTTTTAATGTATACTATTGAGATTATAATTCATATTCTTCAAAATGGGTGCTAAAAACATATTTGCCATTATTATTTCTTCTCCTGCATTTTTATTTCTTTTGTGTGTTCTATTTGTATAAAAGTAAGTCCCACCACCGCCCCCCATCAGGCCCCCAAAATATATTTTTATAATAACATCAAAATCTAGGTTAAACGGAAGCCATTGTGCTGTTGACAACTATTCACAAGGTTTCCTTATCCTGTCCAGTCTTTGAACATTGTATGTGGTTTAGTAAACAACTCTGATTTATTTTCCAGTCTTGGATATATTTACCAATAAAAGCTTTCCAGTGTGTCACTGAAAAAAAAATGAAAGCATTAAACTGTCCAGAAACAAAGTTTTAAAGTTTGTATATTCCCTCTGGACACAGTTTATCTTTTGAAAAAATGATTGGTGGTTGATATTTTTTCTTCTGTTCTTTCAATAACTCTTTCAAGAATCTTGAGTTTCTAAACATCTCAGGAGACACTCTGGAATTAACATGAAATAAAGTATCCAAACATGATAGCTGTGGCTTTTTTTTTTTTTTTTTTTTAACAAATAACCTTTGGCTTTAAGATGTTCTAAGATCTGTTACCAGGTATTTTACCTGCTTAAATGTCTTCTAATATTGTTGATTATTTGATATATTAAAGGTCAGTGTATTCAGGCCAGTTTTTCCTGGTTTCCCCAATGCGTTCCTTCCTTTGCTTACTCTTACACTGAAACTGGTTTCAGTAAACTTAATTATAGTTGTAAATTGTATATATTTACACTTTCTTGTTCCTGCTCTAAAGCCAGTCTTATCACAAAGTCACACTAAAGATAAACACAAATCTACTTCCAAAACTCTTGAAAAGGAATGTAAATTATTACTGAGTGTCTGTTGAGGACACTGAGGAAGGGGTTAGATGGTATATCAAACACAAAACTTTCTAATTCCGCTTCTCCATCATCACTGCCTCTCAAAAGTCAGCCTCATTACACATACAGATTCCCTGCTCTTATTTATTATTATTATTTTTAATTTTCTCTGGGTCTCTCCACACTTTCTGGAATTTGGCCTCCTGCACTTGTATCCTCATCTTCTACCTGCTTGCTAAACAAGTTACCTACCGTATGTAAGAAACCATGCTTCACTGAAAGAGAAGAGGAATGGATTGTGATAATTATAGTTTAATATTTTTTCCTGTTACATAGTAATAGCCAGCATACTTCAAAGCACACTGATAAATGCCATATTCCTTATATCACACATGAGAGATGGCTATTTTATCTTTATCTTTATTTTATAGAAAAGACCAAAGTTCATGGTAACATGCTCAATGTCACATAATTAGGATATAGCAAGATATGATTCCATCTCAGGTCTCTATGATTCAAAACTGCATGTTCTTAATTACTGTATATATTTCATACTTTTAATCCTTAATGTACATTTGTTTTTCTCATACTCCCGTTCAAATATAAAAAGGTGTAGAAAATATTTAGTGCCTTTAAACTTCCCTCTAAATATTCCCTAAAGAAGGAAATTGTATTTTACAAAATACCTTTATAAGCTCTGATGGCATCGAGAGAACCTAACTACTCAGCTGGCAGCAACCAGGGCTTCAGAGACTCTGTGTGTGTGTGTGTGTGTGTGTGTGTGTGTGTGTGTGTGTGGTGTGTGTGTGTGTGTAAATATTTCTATCTGGAAGGATTTTTCACTCACTACTTTCTGCTTCCAAGTATTTCATACCATTTCTCCTCCACTGTTCCCATTTTACCAAACAGAGTAAGATCATAATCATAATAGACCTTTTGACCCTGTGCTTTAAGGTCACAAAGTTGAATATATTGGCACGGTGGACTAAGGAATATTCCTACACCAGGAAATTTTACAATAAAGTAGCTACAAATGAAAGTAAACTAAAAAAGTATGTGCCATAAACTCAAACCAAATAAATTCTTTTTTTTTTTTTTAATATTATTATATTTTATTGTTAAATTTAATGGGGTGACATTGGTTGGTACCAATTAGATAGTTTCCCGATGTACAACTCCACATCACCTCACCCATGCATCGCATTATGTGCCCAGCTCCCAGAATCAGGTCCCCCTCCAACCCCATATATCTGGTGCCCACTCCCCCCTCCCCCCACAACTCTCCCTCCTCCC
>PVKE010033551.1:0-17870 GCA_004027555.1 Craseonycteris thonglongyai
CCTATGGACACACCCAATAACTTGGTGACTGCCTGAGGGAAGGGGAGGAGGGGGGAGGGAGAGAGGGAGGGGAGGTGGGAGAGGGCACCAGCATTATGCACACACTCAATGGTTTGGTGTTTACCTGGAGAGGAGGGAGGAGGGGGGAGGGGGCAGGGAGGGTTGTGGGGGGGGAGTGGGCACCAGATATATGGGGTAGGAGGGGGACCTGATTCTGGGAGCTGTGCACATAATGCGATGCATGGGTGATGTGATGTGGAGTTGTCCATTGGGAAACTATCTAATTGTTACCAACCAATGTCACCCCATTAAATTTAACAATAAAATATATTAAAGAAAAAAACAAACAATAAAAATAAACCTTTAAGAGTCTCCTCAAAAAAAAAAAAAAAAGGAAAAGGGGTCAGGATTCCCGTAAGTCTTAGTCAGGGAGGACGACCAAGAATGGAGCTGTACTTTGAAGGTGAGGACCTTTCGGGAAGACATGGGGGAGGAAGAAGAGTATAGCAAAGTGCAGGAGGAAGGAGAGGGAGGAAGGAAAGCCAGAGGAGTCATGTCAGGATGATGAGATGGCGGTGGGAATGCAGAAAGAATACTGAAATGTGAAAAAAAAGAAAAAAATCAAGAGGCAAACTGGTAAGAGTGGTCCCAGAGTGAGGGGATGGCATTCAGAGCCGAGTTGGAAGACATGGCTTTGGACTTCAAGTGTCAGTTGTGAACTCAGATGAGAGGAAGGTAGCATGAGTAGGTGGCAATTTGAAGAAATTTCTGGATGGCCAGAGGGATGTGGAAGAAACCGATGGGAAGTGACCTCAATCTCTAAGTAAAAAGTAAAGTCACGTGTTCAGAAGATATGGTGAACGCCACGTATGTAGGAAAATCCCCACCAACATTACAAAAGTCAGGAGTGAAAACTCATTGTGCAGCGATGACCCAGGTAGAAGGTGCTAGAAGCAGACATAAGAACTAGAAGAGAAATGGCCTGGATGATGCTTCAGGAAGAACTATATGAACACCTCCATCTGGGAGGCCTGTCTGGAAAGTATCCGTCCACCTGACCACTCCTGTTATATTGACAATGGCTGGATTTTTTTCTGGACAGCCCTCATATACCACATAAATCGACTAAATGGCTTTTTTGTTTGTTTTTTTAAGAAAACAATGAGCCAGATCAGTAGACTGGATGCTTTCAAGGGAAATCACTGATTTTACTTCCTGTAACGAGCCCAGTAAGAGAAAGAGGTATACAGAGAGGAATAATGGATGGTAACTGGGCAAAAAAACAGGGTAAAAGAAGGGCATGATTTGTGTCATGCAAACCACTCTAAGGAAAGGAGCAACTGGAGTGGGGACATACTTAAATCCAATGTGTTGTCCCAGGAACGTACTACAGACTTACTTGCATGGATCCAGGACACTCATGATTTCTTTATAGTTTTTAAGAACTGTATCTTCCTAGCTAGGCTGACCAGATGTCCCATTTTAAATGGCACAGCAAATGGTACGGTCCTTTTTCAGACAGTACGTACGATCAACCTCCTGACACCTTGAGTTTAGCCCTTGAGACGAGGCTGACCACGTGACTGAAATGGGGCAGTACTGTTTTCTGTCCCATTTAACGTGGGACGTCTAGGCAGCCTGTTCCTAGTTCTGGTGAATAACTGAGCTTTGAATCAAAGCCTGTCTCCTCCTCTGTTCTTTCAAAAGTGCGTGAACAACTTGGGCTCAAAAGCTCCTGGGTGACTTGTGAAAAGAGCAGGCAATCCATTACGTGTCCTGTTTGCACCTTTGTTCCCATTACAGCCGTAATTCAGACGAAACACACACACACACACACACACATGCATGTTTAGGTGTGAAAGTTAACACCAGCTACAGTAATATGAAATACTACATATGTGCAATGGGGTTAATTTACAGTTACTGCGGGATACATAACTCTGAAAAACCATACAGACCAAAGCCAGGAAATTACAGACTCAACATTTTATTAACTTTTTCTTGAAGCGAGCTATCTGTCTTTTGGCTAGTATTCCCCATCGCGTTAGCTTACATATTTCCAAGCTGAATATCATGTTGTAAACGTCTGTCCGTTTCCTCTCCTCTCTCTCAGTCCATCTGTATTTTTCACATCTAACCTCCTGGGTCCTCACCCTTTTTGGCTCTGCAAATTTAACTATTGCACTTGTGACTCTTTACCAAGTCACTTGAAAATTTACATAAAACAGATTTAAATTTTCTTTCAGCCTACCCTCATAGAAACACTTCAAGCTACATTTCTCTTTCTCATATATTTGTTTATCTTTTCAGTGCAGCTTCCCCGGTTTAAGATGTCTTAGTCAAAAGCATTCGTGCTTGGTTGCAGCTGATGCTCCTCCAGGAATCTACATTTGCAGCATTCTGCCGTGTTAAAATTGGGTTAATATGGAAATCACATTTAACATCATATGCTCTTCATAAAATCACCCAGACCTTCTGTCTTTGCTTTCCTTAATACCGTTGAAGGCTCCAAGGGACTTCTTTCGCTTTTATAGGATTGTATTCTTATTATTTCTATTAATTTTGGAGAAATAAGATGTTTTCAGATGAGAAGCAAAACACATTAGCCTTTTTTTTCTCATTTGGAAAAAACAATGAATTTACTTTGAGTTGCTGTTTTGTTTTTAAGAAAGAACTCCTAGCTGACTGAATAGATAAGTTCTAATGCATTTGAGAATTCTAATGCATTTGAGACTTTTAATCAGACTAATTATTGTAGAATCCACTTTGCTTTTCCTCATAGTTTTTACTTACTATGGCATTTAATACCAATGATATTTGTTTGTTTCCTTGATCTCTTTTCCTTTAAAAACATCAGTATGCTACTGTCAATTCCTTCGTTCCCCACATTAGCTACTTATTTTCTCCATAGCAGAAAGATTTATATGTTTACCCTCCAGAAAAAGCAACATATCCTACCATTCTTGAAAGAAAACAAAGAATTCAATCAACTCTAAGGCAGTAATAGTTGGCCTGGCATCTTAGCTGGTAATTCTTTCGACTGGAATCCTTCACAGGATATTAAATGTTTTCCGAATTTTGCTCCTCTTAGAATCCCTATTTAAATACTTTGACTTTTCTAAATTTTTCTTAGATGACGCTGACTGGTCAAGACGATTCTCACTGTATCATCCTTTCTTTGTGGCTCTTTAGGTATGGTTTTAAAACCAGTAACACCGAAATGTACCAACTAATACATTTGGATTGCTCTGAGAAGTACCAAACTGAAATTCAGTAAGTCTACAGAGAGCTACCTGGAAACACTTAAGAAAGGAAGTCACCTTCTGTTTAGCTTTCCAGAAGTCAGTGCTGCAGTCAGACTCAAGGATTACAGGTGGTACACTGAGCAGACAGCCACACTTCCATAACCCATAGCATCGGTGGCTTTGGGCTCAGTGTCCTGCAGAGTGAGCTGAGCTGAGGGTTAGACCATCCCCTTTGGTGGAGCAGCTGGATAGAAAAATTCCAGGCCATCCAGAAGTGGCCAGGAAGAAATAGCTCTGTGCTCTATGGTGATAAATCAACTGAAAGGCATCTTCCCAAGTGGGGGGCAGTGGGGGCAGGGGCAGTGAACCGCCTACTGTTCTGCAAACTGTCTTCCAGTGAGTCACCATGGAAGCCATCAGAGCTTTCTACTAACAGGTCTGTGTCATGATCCCACTAATGAATTCATAGATTAGAACTTACATGAAAATTTGTGGCATCAAGATTTCTTCCCTTCCTGGTTCAGCTTGATTTAAAAGATGATGATTTACTTATTTTTCTTTCAATTAAGGGACACCAGGAAGACATTTGTTTCGAGCCCTGATTCGCAGGCCCACTGAGGCTTGTTGCATAGACCTTCTTGCTGAAGGTTCAGCAGGGCCTGTCTGTGTCTCCACAATGAATTACTTCCGCAGGCACTCGGGCCCACAGCCGCCCTGAATTCTTCCTCATAATCCCCAACATCTGTTCTATGTCCAGCGCTGACCAACGTGGGAATCGGCAAGTATTGGCTGTCAGGATCAGCACAGATGAGCAAACATGCTCACACAGTGTCAGCTGGCCCTGTGGTTTCAGCACAACACACCGGATGTATGCGAGGCTCTAGTTTGAACCATTTGTGACACAGAGGAAACACCTGTTTAGAACGCATCCAAAATAAGTTGTCTGTTGAGTATTTAGAGGGGTTGAGGTTGATGGCTGCAGATCAGGTTACAAAGCTCTGGGTACTTGGGTGCATTACACACCCCAAATTCCTAGAGTTGAGGTTCACATGTACTTTTCCAATGTTTGATTGAGAAGGGTCAATCTAAAGTTGGTTTGTGTCTTATTCCTTTTGGGGTGACACAAAATATTTCAGGATATCCATAGCTTCAACCTCCATCAAATATCCACTATTACCTTACTTTGGCCTCAAGCCTAATACCTATCATAAGGAAAATGAAAATATAGTGTGCTGTTTTTAATATAATGCTTGATTTGGGAGAACGGCATGACCCAAAGTAAAAACAAAGCTTTGAGGCAGTGAATGATACTCTAATAGTGAGTCCCATGTCTCCACTTCTACCTAGTCAACAGCCCAGCTGGAGTAGGGGACCAAACTCATTCAAATTTCATTATCAGTGGAGACAGTTTATTTTATTTGCTGTCTTACTTCCTTCCACATGTACCCAGGGTAGAATTATGAGTAAATATGAAATAAAAAGGCAACAAAACTTAATATAAAGTACCACATGACACCATAAGCTACCATAGTGAATTTGATGATTAAGTAGCAATGTCCTTGAGCCTGAGTTTACGAATCTGTAAAACGGGGTTACCTTGTAGGATGGCCGTTGGGCATCTGATAACACAAATAGCCTCATGTAGAACTTGGCACTGGACTTTTTAGTACGTTGCAAAATTTGGCAAAACTCACCCTTTAGGATGGTACTTGAGGCCACTCATTGTCTGAAGACCCTGTTCTTGGCCTTGCGTTACCTGTACCTTGCACTCTGGCCACGAGCATTGACTTCTTCCCTTTAAATCTGCAATGCTCTTATTTTCTTGACCTTTGCCTATCTTGTTCTCAGCTCAGCAGACTGCTATTCTCAGAATTCCTCTGTCTCCTAGATTCAGTTCAGATGTCAACCTCAGCGTCTCCATGAAGAATTATGTGCTCCATCCCTGTGCTCCTGTTTAGTAATAATGCTACCACTACCATTTTTTACATGGCTAACGTTTGTCATGCACTATACGAGCCATGGGTCTTTCCCTAATTTCACACACACAGACGACCCTCCACCAAGAGCATCATCCTCCACTAATAGACGTGATGTTTGGTGCCGAGGAGGTCATGTGACCTTCCTAAGCTCACACTGCTGGCCAGAGAGGTAAGAAGCACCACCTGATTCAGGCCCGTGGACCCCAGAGAGCACACTTTTCCCACTGTGCCTTGCGCATATTTACTTGTTTAATCATCAGCTGATAGAAAGCCCCCTTCCTAAGGGTCGGGCTGTGTTCTCCACGTCCCTGTACCTGCAGCAGCTGGTTATGTCGCAGGCATCCACTTATTAACCCTATGGCGGTCACAGGGTTAATAGATTCGCTAGAGACCATGCAGGGGGAAGTGTCTACCCAGGCTACCCATATGAACATCTATTTTATACTACCCTCTGCGTTGGGATAGTAAGCACCGAGAGAGGAAGTTAAGGCCCAGCATACGAGTCCCATCCAAGTAACGCCTGTTTGTAAATCTTTAGCAACTGACACCAAGTATTTTTAGTCTGACTCAAAGATTCTTTAATTGGCATCAGGAAAACCTTTCTTGGGTGGCTTTCTCAGCTGCTTGATAGTAGGGTAGGCCCTCGGCACGTGGGTCCATTTTGAGCTCATTCGCTTGAACTAAGGGTCCTGCAGCGTGCTCACCCCTGGGACAGACCACAACCCTGGGAGACGTAGCTGCTTGCCTTCAGGTATCATGTGACTGTGGGCCTGACTCTGAATGCTATCTTCAGAGCCAGAGTCCCATAACGTAACAACAGCCTTGCTGTGGCTGAACTCGCTGCAGTAGTCCTTGTCACCTAGAACACCTGCCAGGAAAGCTGTCACGTGCACAGACACTCCGTTAACCTCAGCGGTGTGGATGTGGCATCTCCCACATGACCTTGGAAGTCTTCTCAGACAGGGTCTCCTCCATGCCTTTGGTGGGGGGCCTCGGGGCACGACCCTTCCTATTGTCCCTGATCCACAGGGAGGTGCCTACTTATGTCCTGGGATAATTGTGGTAATTGTTGCTATTTACTCAACACTCATCCTGACAAGAAATAGTACAGTCTAGCTGGGAGAACCTGTGCTCTGAACTGGTGTGCTAGGCTGCCTCTCCGGCAACCCTGTGTCTTATGAAAGCAAAGACCATCCGTGAAAAGTGGAAAGGAATCCAAGAACATGAGTGCCAAGCCAGGCAGAAAAACTGGGCTCTGTAATCCAGTATCAGCGGAAGGAGAAGCTGAATAAACAGAAGCTGGAGGAAAAGTTCATGCGCAGCTCACCCTACCGCACTGGTCATGGGGAGATGAAACATGAAGTTGGGGGGCATTAAATATGGTTCCTTTCAGATCTAACCCCCCTGACTGACTTCCCCAGCAGGCTCTGAGCGGTCACAACACCCAGGACAAATCCCACAAAGCAGGCCTAATTGAATAATCCACATTCTGTGTGCCTGGGTTCTCGAAGCATCAAAACAGTTCCTTTCTATGCTGACTTTGGCTCCCCTGCGGCTTTAATTAAGCCGCCCCAGGCTCAGAAGCATATTAAAATGAGGCAGAAAGAAAACCTGGGACCTTTGATGCCAAGACCACAAGGTGCAAGTCTTCCGGTTTGACGTTGGCTGGAGCAGCTGCCACTCAGCGTCCACCCAACAGCAGAGTTTTCTGTTTATTTTCCTTGGTGGCCGTGGTGGGGGCTGGGACAGTGGTGAAAAGGTTTCTTTCTTGCAGGACGCTGGGCCAGGACAGACGGCAGGCAGTGCCCATGCACACTGGCCTTTCTTCTTTGACCAATCCCAAGAGAACGGGGTAGGGTGGGTGCTCTTTTCTAAGGGCCACATCGGGGCCTTTTCCTTTTAGTGCCGCTCTGAGACTGTTCAGCACAACAGCCCCTCGGTCAGCTGAGCCAGGATAGTTAGGGCTGTTTTTTTTACCTACTTTAGGGGAAATGGAGTCACGTCAATCTCACACCGGGCAGGTGACTATTATAAAACCTAAGCTCTGCCTCCACCCTTTCTTGGATGCCTCTTGGCGCTCTTGTCAAGGATCTCCTCTCTGGGTTGGCCAAGAACTTCAAGGTTCTTCCCCAGATTACCTCGGTTTGGTTTGGGCATTCACACCAATCATTCCCTGTCCTCACTGTCTGTGGCGCGGCCACCGATGAGGCCCTGAGCTCCTCCAGCATCTCACACTGAAGTTCAGGAGGAAAAACAGTGAGGCTGGAGGCTGGGAGGGGACACAGGAGAACTTCTGCATGGGGGGACAAGATGACATGCCAACTGCTGTCGAGAGGCTGCGGAAGATAAAGACCCACAGGTTCCAGAGACTAGGAAGACATTTATGGGTTAGGAGAGGGGAGTTAAGTGGTGGGGGTGGACAGGAGCAAGGGGGGAGGTTCCTCTTTCCATTCCGCCCCCTGACCCTGTGCCCACTGCCTAATTCTGACTCACATGGACGCTTACAGATACAAGAGAGGGGCCCATAGAGTTTTTCCGGCATCCCTAGTGGGAAGTGGTAGAATGAAAGGTTGTGAATCATGTTGGCATCAGCCATAGAGATGTAGACTATCAGCTCAGGAAGTAGTTAGTGTTAAGAATATAAAGAAGTTACAGTTCCCGGGAAAGAGACAATAGACCAAGCTTGCCCCGCCAGCGGCTTGCTGGCCACAGAAAGCCCAGAACGGCTTTGAACGCGGCCCGACACAAATTCATAGACTTCCTTAAAACATTATTATTTTTTAGCTCATCATCTATCGCTAGTGAGAGTGTATTGTGTGTGGAACCCAAGATAATTGTTCCCATGTGGCCCAGGGAAGCTGGAAGGCTGGACACCCCTATGATGGACGATAGAGAAGTTCTGACAAAGAGCAACATGATGCAAAAGGTGTTGTGAGACAGCTTGATCAGTGTGGGGACATGAAGCAGGAGCAACGGATGGTGGGAGGGAGGGGATCCAGTCAGGACAGAACTCAACTTGGGAATGTCACCTTCGGCAGCTTGATAGGGAAGTCAAAATGGGTGACCCACAGGGTCTGACTATAGCACATGAAACCTAGAACAACATTCTATTATCGAAACATGACTTAACCAGCTTTCTTTTAATTAGCATAATCCTATTTTTCTCAAAAGGTTGGCTTTCAACTCAGTGGGCAATTCTTACTCTACAGTCCCTAAAAGTCCCTGAAATATTTCAGGGACTAATTTTACAGGGGTAAATGTCAGCGCAGGATTATTGTAGAATGAGGGAGAGGACTGAAATAGTGTGAGCAATTTCCACTGGAACACAGAAATGAAGTAATTCTACATTCAATGACAGAAATGACATAACTTGGAATCAATTGAAAGGATTCTAGTATCTATAATTCCAAAGGGAGTCTTTAAATATGGGGGCTGCTGGAAAAGTCCAGCCATAGATTCTCTATTTTTAATATGTGGCTGGATACTTTCTGAACAGCCCTGGATGATGTCTGTTGATTCTGCCTCTTCCTTAAAACAGGCCCGGGCTATCTGCTCTGGGAAACCCAAATGTGTCAATGAGATGGTTCCTTCGACTAAGCCAGAGCTACTTTCCAAGTGACAGGGAGAAAATGTGGGCTTGTAGAACCTACCCATTGTTTTCTCTGGGGTTTGAAACCATAATATTTCCATTCCGAGGAAATCATCCAGGATGTTTATTTTCTCAAACTTCATGAATATTAAAAGCACCACCAGTGAAACCAAAACATAAGAAAAATGAACGCCGTGATACCAAGTGTGAGTGTTCTGCTTTCAAAGCAGTCTTCATCAATGTAAAATGTTTGAAGCAAAAGGTAAATGGCATAAAGCTAGATCACGTGCAGTTTTGGAGACTAAGCAATCACCATTTTCGCTTTTGCCATACTCTAAGAAGGCCACATGAGAAAGGAAAAGCATTGTGAGACGAGTGGATCACAGAGAAAAAACAGACATCTATAGAAAATCTGATGTGCCAATTCTTCAGATTTATTCAGCCTGCATATACCAGGAACCGCTGAGGATTTGCTGATCTTTAACTTAATGTGAAGAACTAATAACCAGTGAGTGGCTTAGATAAGACCTTATGAATATTCAGCACTTAATCTTCATGTGCCAAGGCATGCATGTCTCATCATGAACTCATCTCTGACAACACGCATACTCATTTCTTTTCTTACTCTGCTGGCCCAGGAACAGCCATACCGTTAGAGAAAAACACTACCTGGCACCAGGACAAAGCAAGTTCAGAATGCTGACAATGACAGCTACTGGCCTATTTTGGGATTGAAAATGATTTAGGGCCCCCCAAAAATCAAGTCTGATTTATTTTTTAAAAGAAAAAACAAACACTGAACTCACTTCTGACATGAAGCAGCCATTCAATTTTGTTCAGTAGAGGTGATAAAACACAGAAACTTGACCTTCTTTACTGAATGCCTTTTCCAGTGTGTTGAGTAGTAGAGGTGTAAATATGACAGTAGGGTTCCTGAGGCAGCCATGCTGTGGGGGTGGGGAGAACAATACTGAGCTGGAGCTATGTGCTTGTAGAACAAATTGAGTACATGAGACATGGGAAAGAGAAGAAGGTGAAAGAATGGGGAGTAGGTATAGGAGGAAAAGGAAATAGAAAACAAGGAAAGGAGAAGAGAAAGGAGGGGGAGACCCAGGAGAATCTAGGGAAAGTATATTGTCTATTGTTCTGGAATCTTCCATGGGTTTCTGGCATAAAGGTAAATTACTACCAAGTTTTATTCATTAATTCCTTCAATTTTTTTCAAACATTAAAAAAAAAAGATTTTATTGTTTTTGACAGACAGAGACAGAAGAGGGAGGGCCCAGAGCAGTCTCCGCAGTTGTACGTCATCAGTTTTCAATACGGTTTTATTCCACACAGGTGGGCAGGAGGAGGCCCCACAGGGTAGAAACTGGGCTGGGGGCGTCCCACATGGGAGGTATGCCCCCTTGAACCAAGGGCCAAACCAGGGGACGAGAGCAGAACTGGGGGCCTCCCATATGGAAAGCACACCCCAGTTCAGCATATGGGTCTGCACAGGCCAGGGCCGGGATTCGAACCCCAGTCCCTGGGGCTGCAAAGCGAGTGCTTAACTCGCAGACCTACCCTGGCTTCCCCTTTTATATATTTTTCAGCACCCAGTTTAATGCCCGACAAAGAGGAGACCCACTGAATATTTTTATCCGAATTCAGTAAAAATGGCAAGCATTTGATATTCCTTGTGGTTCCCCATAGTTGAGAGGTGACTCTTCTGTGGAATAGAAGTACTAGGCCATTTGCAAAAAAGGCACAATCCGGTCTTTTATCTGGTTAGTGCTTAGAATGATAAGAATCAAGAGTACTTCAATGAAAGATCAACGTAAGATATTGTCATAGGTTGAATTGTGTGTGTCCCGCCAAATTCTTATGTGGAAGCCCTAACCCCCGGGACCTCAGAACGCGACCTTGTTTGGAGACAGGGTCCTAGTAGATGCCATTCGTTAAGATGAGGTCATTAGGATGAGGCCTTAATCCAATATGACTAGTGTCCTTACAGATTGGGCATTTTTGACAGACACAGACACAGGAGGTCAGACACCGTGTGAGCAGGAGGACAGATCAAGGTGGTGCTTCTACAAACTCAGAACAGCGCAGACGACCAGCCAAGCCGCAGGAGTCAGGCCAGCGGCATGGAACAGCCTCCCCCATAGCCCTGCCCACGCCTTGTCCTGACTTGTCGGTTCCAGAACTGTGAGGCAATAATCTGTTGTTTAGACCACCCAGTTTGTGGTACTTACAGCAGCCCTAGGAAATGAACGCAGATCGATAGGTGGTCCACTGGTCATTGTTCAGTTGCTCTTATCAAGCCTGCCATTGTACTCCTGTGAGTGGGAGACGCATGGGAGACCACTGGGAGACAGGAATTGTGTAATGGGCTGTATACTGTGGGATGTTAGCAACCCACTTGACGCTTGCAAAGACAAGGGGAAAGTAAGTTGAAGGGCAGCTTGCTGGCCAATATTGTTTCCCTTGACCACATCAAGTCTCTGGAAAAGAAATACCCTTTGATAATGATACCAGTCCATCAAGGAAAAAGCCAGACATGTTAACTACGCGATTGTTTTCTCTGATGATCTTAGGCAACCAAAAAACAATTTCACAGAAAATGTTAGAATTACATAAACCTATCTAGACGGTGTTCTTAGAGAAATAAAGCCAGAAAGAATTTCAATTCTTCAACCCTCTGTGTACAGAAAGGGGAAGACCAAAGCCATCATAAAATGTTCCTTCCCTGGATGTGGGCAGTACCTTTAATGAGAATCCTGCACAGGTCTGTCAATGTCCATTTTTTAGAGAACTAGGCTCGAGGGGAATGTGACCTCATCCCCTTATGACAGAAGAGAGAAATGAAGGCTAGAAGTTGAGTTAGTCCATGGCTACCGTGTAAGCGACAGTAGGATGGAATCTGGAAGGAAACTAATTTCAGTCTCAACACTTTTTCTGAAATAAACGTTATCTGGATGGACATCAATGTTAAGAGTACGTTTTCTTAAGCCAGAAAAGGTAACGGTAAAAATCGGCAGGATTGCACACACTGGGCCTTCCTGCGCCAGCGCTCAGGGCTTACCCGAACCCCGGGCCTGCGGGAGCGCGGGCTTGTAGTAGGCGAACAATAAACATTCAACTGAAAGTGAAATAGAAGACTTTAATAAAATACCGTTTGCGAAGACTTCACAACCTGGCAAACACACTGCTGTTCTTGGCAGGACTCTGCTGGTGGACCCGGTTATGGGAACACTTGACTACGTTGTTCAGCCAAATATGATAATTGCGAACCTTTTTCTGATGTGAGGAGGGGCCACTGCTTTTTACTCCGCGTTCCTACCAAGACACGTGTTTCTAGGTCACGCCTTCGCTTTCTAAAGTAAACAGGGCAGCCAAGTCTGGATCTGTTTAACCCTACCTGTCTCTTCCTCTTCACGTTAATAGAAAAAAGAGCATTGAACCTGGACCCACATAACAGTGGAACCAGACCGGGTCCCCATGAAAGAAGGTACTCGCTGGGCTTTCTCACAGGCCAGGCTCTTGGCTACAATTACGGAACGAGGCTACAAGGATTAGAATTAGTGCCTGTCACAGTCAGAAAGCCTGGCTGGCTGGCAGTTGCCCGAGATGCAAACAGATGAGCAACAAATGTGTGTAGCAGAAACCAAACCTTTTTGGGAAACCTGTGGGAGATATTTGGACACATGCAGGCGTATTAGAAGTGCCATACTAATTCTAATGGCAGCCAAAAAAAGAATGCGCAGACTTGCTAACCCTTCTGCTTAATGCTCTCTGAAGGGGCTCCAATAATTGCTTATTTATAACCTCTGAGCACTTGGTAGGCGTCCATGGAAGGAGCGAGCAGCTGCCTACAGGAAACCAACCGCCCTGCCCACTGACTAAAAACACATGTTCCTTTCCATCATCTTTGGGAATCGTTGCAATTCCATAATGTGATAGTTGTCAGCTTATTTCCTTCTATTTGTGGTTCACTGAAACTTCAGGATCTAAAGAGCTCATCACCCTGTCACCAGCCGCTGTTAATGCCTTGAACAATGTTGCAATAAAGGCTAATCGTGTTCAGTCTTGTCAAGTCCCTTTTATTCTAAATGCCTACAGAGTCGCTTGGGATTCTCCTTAGGATCCCTCTGATTATACACATTCTGAATGATAGAATGAAGTTCTGAGTGTTTGGCATAAGATCTCTTAAGCATCATGAACTGACTGACCAGAGATTTTTAAAAATTGCATGTTGCCATGTAGGATGATGGACCGACACGGAGAACTTTACAGTTGAACTCTTATTGATCAGGAGCTGTAGTTCCATCACTTTTTACAGCGAAGACAATATAGGAGGTCACCATGCCAGGATTTTCCTATTTTGTTCTAAAACTCTGCAGCTAATCCATATTCTCCACAATTAAAGGCAGTTGATTTTTATTCTGCATCACAAAACTTTTACGTGTCAAGAGTCTTAGAAATAAACCTAAGAAAAAAATATTCACAAGTGCAATAAATTTCAATATACTTTTCATTTTATACAATGTGATCAAATAAACACTGAGAACTATACTTCACACTATAAACATTGTACTGTTCTACAAATGCCATGGGATCAATCAAAGCAACATATCTTGGCGTTTAGGCTCAAGTTTTTCATGCCAGCACGATTTTACAGGTAAACAAATGTTTTAAAATTATTTTATTGTTTTTGACAGAGAGACAGAGAAGGGGCAGGGCCCAGAGCAGTCTCCATGGTTGTACGTCATCAGTTTTTGACATGGTTTCGTTCCACACAGGTGGGCGGGGGCTGCGCAGGGCAGGAGCTGCATCTCATTGCTTGGAGAGAAGGGGAGGGCCCAGAGCAGTCTCCACAGTTGTACATCAGTTACGACGGCTTCATTCCACACAGGTGCGTGCGGGGCCTCAAGGGGCAGGAACCAAACTAGGGGCCTCCCACATGGGAGGCAAGAACGCTCATGGCCATCTTATTGGTCACTGGTTGTACTGCACAGGTGGGGCGGGACCCGATTCTGGATGTTGAGGCCGAAAGGCAAGTGCTCACCCTGCTGCGCGATGCCGGCACCCCCCCTCCCTCGCTCTTGGCCGTGCACACACACACACGCTGGAGTTTTCCACCCAGTGCACATCGAAATGGAAGAGTGTTCAAGTGATGGGTGCAAACACTGCTGTTATTGAATTCTTAACAGCAGAAAAAGTTCCTCCAATTTTCTCTTTAATTTTTGAAAAAGGTGAAGACTTCTTGAAAATTACAGGAGATGAAACTGGGGTCCATCGTTATGACTCCGAGAAAGAAGGGCCGTCCGTGGAATATCACCATAAGGGATTATTACAGCTTCATCTGTGATGAAGAGGTGAAGTCTGCAGTGAGGAAATGGCTTCAAAAACACCAATTTTTTTTTTAAAGGATGGATTTCAAGAACTAGTACAGTGTTGACAGAAGTATATTGAAGTGTGTGGTGATTTTGTACAAAAATTATGCGACTTTGAGAATAAGTGCTGTGGGTATAATTCTTTATTTCATTTAAAATAGCTCTTCCTGTTCATTTTCTATTTAAGTGGAGGCCCTTAATTGATCAGCCTGCCCTCACAGTAGATATGCAATAGAAATGTTGAAGTGCATGACCACGGTCCTGAGCTTTCAAGCTATTTCGAGTATCAAACCAGCAGGCTAGGGAGCAGATTATTGGGGGTACAGGAAGCCAACCGTTTACTCCGGAAGAGTGTTCACAAGCTCCTTTCCCCACCCTTAGCTCAAGGACCCAATGTAAGGAGTCAAAGAGCAGAGAAGGAGGAGTCATTTGCCATGATGCTGAATGTCTTAGCAGAGACCTTTCGTGTGCTTTCCCCTCTAGAGGAATGTGCACTTTTCCTCCTCCAGCTATGTCTTGACTATGAGCTCACCTGAATATTTCCAGTAAAAAGCAGTGTATAATTTTAGAAGAGACTATTAAAACATGGATGGCTTCATTTCTGGAAAAAAATATCTGTTCTTTTGAATATGAAATTTCATATTCTTTCCAGGCAACAATGAGTTCAGGTTAAGAAGACAAATTCATTATCTACGAGGTTGGCTGGCTCTGTCCTTCCGTTCGTTACCATCTGTGTAAGGTCTCAAGCAACACAGTGCTCATCCTGACTTCCGGGAGGCACATGTGTTAATATTGCTGCTTAAGAGAAGTGTAGTATTTTAAACCTCTTTTCCTACTGTTTAATCTCCATTCTGGTACCAAACCCCAGGCAACACTCTGCTTCCTTCAATAAGTATTTCATGAACAATGCCTGGAAGTTAATTAAAAATAATCACGGGAACAGATACAGGAATCCCGGGACAGTTGTGTTACAAGTGGGGTCCACAGTGAATGAAATGTCCCAGAACAGGCTGCTGAGATGGACGAGGACAAGTACCAAGGGTGACAGTGGGAAGCCTGGTATACTGGGTTTCACTGCTTCAAATCTTCTGTGTACCGATTTGTTATTTTTGGGGGGTTGGAGTGGGGTGGGGACTAAATCCTTCAAATTAGAGCAAGTCTTTCTTAAAATAAGCCATTGTAATATCTGTCATGTGACCTGTTCACTGCCTTCTGATTTGAGAGTGGGTCCTTTCTGGTTGCTCTTGGATGGCACAGTGGCACACAGCTTTCTCACGATGAGCGTTCCAACCCCGCATGGGCCCGTGTCCTGTTTGTAACCGTGGATTTGGCTCTTCATGCCACAATGTACTCAGCAGCAGAAAAGTGAGCTTGTAGTTGGACTGTCACATAGCTGGAAGCATACACAGTCTTAAATACCGTGTAGCATCTTGGCTTCTTCATTTGCTGTTACACATTCCCTTCCTCCTGTTTAGTATCTGACAACTCCCCAAGAAAGCCTGTTATCTATGTCTCATGCACCCCTAGCATCTTGAAGCATTTTAGTGTTATCGGAATGCTTTGGGAAACCTATCTTTCAGGCTACACCAGTGCCCTCCTGTTTCTATAGTGCTCCTTATCTGGCAGTCAGTTCAAGGACATTTATGTGATTTGGCCAGGATTTTCTCTTCTTAAAGATGAACTCACTGAATCTAAAAACATATGTTCCTCCTCAGATAGTCTCTTTATCCATCCACCTTCCCTTACTTTCTCTCATCTTCTTTATTCATGGTCAACAATTTTGGGGGGCCGTTAGTACTTAAGTATCAGGATACATTTTTATCCTTGAAATTTTAGGATTACATAATGTATCTTATTCCTACAGTACACTGCTGATATAGCAATTAACATTTTATACTACACTTCATTATGAAGAATTTTTAAGATTTATTTTGTTTTTGACAGAGAAGGGGGTGGGCCCAGAGCAGTCTCCATAGTTGCACATCATTAGTCTTTGACATAGTTTCATTCCACACAGGTGGGCGGGGGCCACACAGGGCAAGAACTGGGCAGGGGCCTCCCGCATGGGAGGCACGCCCCTGTGAGCAGGGGGGCTGAACCGGGGGCCTCCCACATGGAAAGTTTGCCCTGGTGAGAGCCGAACTGGGGCCACACCCTAGTTCAGCGTATGGGTCCACATGGGATGGCTGAGATTTGATCCTCAGACCCAGGGGTTGCAAAGCGAGTGCCTATTTGCTGAGCCATCCCTGAGTCCCCAAAGGAACTTTTATACTACTTACTGGGAGGAAAACAGGTATATCTTTCTTTAAATATTTAGGTGCAATGAAAGATATGCTTTATTAAACGTCACCAAGACCGTTTTCTAGTAACTTATGTCAACATCAGTTGGTAATTGTTGCTGAAATTGCACTTATTTATAGGAGTTGTAACTGGTACAATCACCAGTTGGTTACATATGTTGTAGCATCATATAGTGAGTGTCATAGTGCAGTGAGCAGGCCTGAAACCAGTGAGACCTGGGACTGGATCCCAGCTTTGCATCTTCATAGCTCTGTGGCCCTGGGGACATTAACCTCCCTCCATTTCTCAATGTCTCCCTAAAGTGCAGACAGGAAAACAGGTACTTCAGGGTAATTGTGAGGAGTAGATACAGTCACCGTGAAACAACTAGGATAGTATAGGGCTTGAATTAAGACACTAATCTAGCTTGCAGAATTAAAGTTCAAACTGGTTCCCTGCAGATTTAGAAATAAAGGGAAAGAAAGAAAGATAATATGTTACTATATGCTTAACATTTGGGGTCAGCTTTGATGAACTGTATCCATGTCGATCTCCAGAACAGAGATGACCACTGCTCTGGCCAGGAGCATAATCATGATATTAAAGATGCTAAAATTTTATCTCCATGTAGAGGTTGCTACCAGGGGTGGGTAGTTAGATTCAACGTTTCTGAGTTGAGATGATCGGTTTATGCACTAAGGCGTCAAAACGAGTTTGAGGTGAAGGCTTTAGGAGTGAGAGCAATTGCACTGATGGGAAAGACAGAGGTGATAGAAAAAAACAGAAACATAAACCAGGGCCATTGTCTGGAGCATAAGCAAGCGCTCTATACACGATCTGAGTTTAAACTAAAAATACACTCAGAGGTACCGTATTTTCCGGCGTATAAGACGACCGGGCATATAAGACGACCCCCTAATTTTACAGTTAAAACATAGGTTTAGACCTATATTCGCTGTATAAGACTACCCCCACTTCCGAGGCAACACCAGTTCTTTTTTTAATTAAATTTTTAATGAATGACATTTTTCGAACATACCGTAATATACCGTACATTGATACGATAAATGGGAGGTCTCTTCACAAATGGCAATGCCATGAACTTGACCGAGAAACAAGAAATCCAAAAGAGAACATTAACAATGATGGCATCATCTGGAAAGAAAATTACATGAAGAACTTGCAGAAAACGCTTGTTTGTGACTGGGATGATAAGAGGTTTTTCTAGGCAGAGGAGCATTGTGAGCTTAAAATCCTTCAAAATCCTCATCATGTTCTTCTGACATCATAAGTTCATCAATGACCTCTTGTGGTACATTTGTAAGACAGTCATCATATGGATCAAATTCCGAATCAGATGGTGTGGCTTCAGCTTCGGCTTCCCCTTCATCTTGCCACA
>PVKE010033552.1:0-17873 GCA_004027555.1 Craseonycteris thonglongyai
AAAAAAAAAAAAAAAAAAAGAAAAAAAAAGAAATACATATAAAGCCTTTCTGTATTTGAAAAATACAACTGAATTGAGTAGTATTAACTCCTAGAGATGAAATAAGATGTGAGTGAAAAGAAAATTTTCAGGCAGAAAGAAAAGTGTTTGGTTATTGAGCTAAAATGTTGAATGGCTTAATGTGATGAAAATAGATTATAGATTTATTCTTAGAAAAATTGTCCTTTTAGATATTGGTAGATATGAATGTGATTAACAATGGTCTAGAAAATTGACAATGAGTTTAGTATAAATTTAATATGAGTTACTTGCCATAAAATACATAAAAACTATAGACTATATAGTGGACATTCAATTCCCTTTTCTATCTCTATTCCTTTGCATTCTGACATCTCTGGTATTCTGTATGATTTACTTTTGGGAGGTTCCAGGCTGAGTTTGACCATTTAGTTTATTCTAAACCCTTGCCTTCATACTATTAATAATTCAGAGATTAGTTCATTAAAATTTATCTCTGACTTACATTAATAAGGTAGTTGGGTAGGATACACTGCAGCAATAAATTGACCCTGGTGTTTTGGTAGCTTAACAAAATATAGATATATTTATAGGTCAAAAAAAATCCAATTTGGGTTGGGCCACACTGTTACTTGTTACTTAACCATATGAAACATGTGGTCTCCAAGGTCACTGCACCAAGGTGAAAGAGGGATAGAAGACAGAAAAAGTATTTCTAAGAGCCAGGCCCAAATGCAATTAGACTATTTCCTCCCACAGCTTATTGGGTAGAGCTCAGTCACATGACTCCAACAATGTGAAAATGAAGCTAGACAATGAGCCTTCCACAGGCTTAGAGAGAAGAATTGAGGTGGGGAAAGTGCCTTTATCTCAGGGCTTTTTCTATAAAGGTTAATAGTCCCATACAATATGAGCCTTGAGTAACTAGTGCCCATTCTTTTACACAATATGGGGAAAAAAAGAAAAGAAAAGAAAACCTTCATAAGAATGAAAAAGCCAGAGAACCATTGTCCTGATTATATGATTTGAGCCTTGCATATAACTTCATTAATGCCCTCCTCCTTTCTTCTAAGTACAATTTAAGCTGGATTTATCCTTACATCCAATAGTCATCACCAATTTAGAGCTTTTAGACTACCTGGCCCAATGTTTCCTAAAGTTAGCTTCATCAATCAATCAATCAATCAATCTATGCACACATAGGAAAAAAGTTATTAATTAAAAATCATATTCTTAACACTATAGTTCATCTGGGAAATTTATACTCATCTGTTAAAATTTATTCTAGTGTCACCTACTCAATGAAGTGTTTTCATCACATTCTGTACACATAATTTTCATGGGCAGCATGGCATGAAAGACAAAAGCACAGGCATTGAAGTTGGATTCCCTACATGTAAAGGCTGGTCCTTCCAATGATAAGCTTTGTAGCATTGGCATTGTGTTTAATCTCTTTGTGCCTCAGTTTCCCCAACTGTAAAATGGGTATAATATAAAGTTATTTCAGGAACAAAGGAATTACTACATAAAAAGATGTACAATGGTGGCACACTTCAGGCAAATGAACTCTAGAAAAATTCTGTTAATAACCAGTGTCTTTGTTCTTGAGTAGTTCACTCTCTAATACAAATAAAATAATAATAACAGTAATAAAATATCTAATGTTTATTGATTCACTAGATATTTTTATAGATAGATGATACTATAGTTTGTTTTAATTCTCTATAAATATGCTTCTAAATGGAAGCAACAACATCATTTCCCAATTTTATTTATTTATTTATTTATTTATTTATTTATTTATCTATGTTTTCATATTTTCTACTAGATAATGATGGAACAAAAAGCTAAGTTGTGACATTTCAAATTATGGACCTATCTTGGTTCCTGTAATCCATCTTGTGAGATTTGTGAGCTGACCATCAGTAAATGATTAATATTTTCTACTTTTCTCTGTTCATACAACCATCAGTTAAACCACATTCTGTTGAATATGTTGGCTTCTGATATGTTATTCTTTCACTCCTGTTCCATAATTGAAGGTGGGATGCTGTGTCAAGCCTGGCTTTCTAATTCTACTGCCCTCTCTCTTCAAGTTCTAAGCCATTTGGGGGAAGTGTAATAGCTTCCTGAGAATGAGTCTGCCAAGTAAGGAGATGAAATCAGAAAAGAAATGACATGACATATCATTTAAAACCCAATTCAGGTCCAATTGAGGTATCTCCAAGAAGCATCTTTCAAAAATAAATCTCTAATTCATGTTAAATTTGTATCTTAAAGTGAGTGATTATGGAGATGAATGGACCACTCTCTCTGTGTGAGGAAATAATTTACATGAACTAAGCTTCACTCTCAATCTGAAATATGTTTTCTAAGAGTTTCAGAATAGGTTGGATCATAGTAGTTTACTCCTCAAATAACTGCATCTTTAGGCTTCCAAATAAGAAAATCAGCATCTATATTTCCTCTGCTGAATCAATGAGGTTTTACTAAAGGCATCCGAATTGAATTTGGGGGTCTGGTGTTAAAAATTTATGATGTTGGGGAAGCCAGGATGGCTCAGTGGGTTAAGTGCTCACTTTGCAGCGCCGGGGACCGAGGATCGAATCTCGGCCCCGGCCCGTGCGGACCCATATGCTGAACTGGGAGCTCCCCCAGTTCAGTTCTCTCTCTGTCTCTGTCTCTGTCTCTGTCTCTCTCTCTGTCAAAAATAAATAAATAAAAAAATATATATTTTTAAAATTTATGATGTAGACTGAGGGTGTATTTTATTTTCACTAATTCAGGGAAAAACAGAGTTCCAAGGACAGGATAAGATATTGGCAGCCTTGCTGTGTCCACCCAAAACAAGATTTGACAACCATCTAAAGAGGTGGGGCTAAAGAGAAGCCTATTAATGCAGGGACTCTGGTGGGAGCCAGGAGATATCACTGTACTCTCTGTCTTATTTACATCAGGATTCAGGGTTGTAGAATTAAGCTAATGAAGTTCTCAGGCAGTGGGTGAGAAGAAATGCAGGAAAAGAGCCCGATTAGAACGAAGACTTTTCAAAGAAAAATGGAAATAGGAAAGGGCTTTTCTGAAGCTGAGCTTCTCTCTCTCTCTGGATTTCCATCAGGTATGGTGTCCTTTAGCCTTCAACTTACGACCATTTTGACCCAACCACTTGTGACTAGAATAGCAGGGTTAGTATTATTGACTTAATACACACGTAAATAGTAAGTCTTCACCACTTAGTCAGGAAGAAATATACAAGAATGCTTTTGTGAGGCAACATGTTCTCTGATTTTATATATCAGTTATATAAAAGTCAAATCTCCAGGAAAGGATCGGTGATGAGGATGCTAGTAATTTGACCACTTAAGCAATAGATAGTGCTGCTGCTGCCGTTTACTATTACGTATGGTAAACAGCATGATAGTAATGGAATAATTATTAACACTCACTTTATTGTCTCTCGTTCAGGTTCTATTTTAAGTAAATGTTATACAACTTATGTAATCTTCACAATAATACTTTGAAATAAATACTATTATTACCCCACATTTTAGAGAAAAAAAATCAAGACAAAGACGGTTAAATAATTTGTCTTAATTCACAGAGTTGGTAGCTATCAAGGAAAATAGTAGTAATAACCCTCACAACCCCCAAAAGCTCTAAATTGCAACAATTTAGAAAGAAAATAGCACCAACAAGACTAGTGAATTTCTGTTGATTACCCCTCAAATGTAGCACAGATCTTCCCAGTCAATCTTTTTGAAAGGATAGACCATTCCAAACTCAAGTCTACAAGAGGGGCCGTATTCTCAGGAATCCCAGTGTCTAAAGCTGTGATGTCAGAACCCAGTTTTGACTCTTATTGGTGTTATTTACCTTTCAATATAGAATGTAATTTGTACTAATTATAAAATTAAGGATGTAAGGCATTAAGGGACTCTGTAAAGCCCCCCTTTTTATGAGCTGTTGATCTATACCAAATCTAAGGTTACTAAGACAACACATCCATTTATACTGTACTAAAAAAGGGTGCTACTTCTGCGAGACCCTACATATCTAAATCCCAATAAATATAAATGAATGGGTTAGACACTCTGCCCAACTACCTCATTCCATGACTGCAGAAAAAACTGTATGCAGTCATTCAAGTAAGTCCTGTGTTATAACCTTATATGTGCTCGCTATTCCTCCAGATCAGGAGACAAAGTACTAAAAAGCAGCACTCCTCAGGTCACTGATTCCTTCAAAGTGTGATTCCAAAAGAATACGCAAATTACTTTTTCCACATATCTCCTTTTCTTGCTTTTGTAGATTGGCATGTTAGAGGTTAGACTTTATCTCACAACTATAAATATAACACCTAGACATTAATATAGATTACCTGTCAATATGAGATCTGGCAAGAATGGTGCCAGCCAATAAATCTGCTGAGAAGAGTAAAATTTCTCTCCCTGTACCAGCATTGGCAATTAGGTTTGATTGAAAAATGAGTTGTTCCCACTGGCCCGGGAAGCAGCAGATCACAAGGACTAATATATCACTAACTATCTAATAACAGGTATTGTATATATCATTAAATAATCATAACAATTCTTCTTCTTCAATAGGACTGGAGTACCTTGGATACTGCAGCTGAGTAAATCACAATACTTCATGGTTTCCTGTTTTACTCTAAGAAGCAAAGACTGTAAATAATGTAAGCTGTTAGCTATCACACAACTCATACCATTAATAGAAGGGATATTTATAGAACTGTAAGCAAACCTAATAGTACAGAAATAAGATGAAAGAAGACAGCAAAGTCATGGATATAAATATTAGCAGGAGAAATAGTGAATAATACAGGAAATGAAATATAATTCAACCAGATTTTGCATAAGCACTCTTCCAATCAATTAATATGCTGATGCCTAGAAGTTGACTTACATGTCGGTATTTGGGTGGAAAAATATGTCCTGAGTTCTAGTGTTAGCAATTGCTGGGTTAATATTCAAAAGTCTGTTTATCTCAGAATAAGAACAAAATATTTAGTTAAGTATTAACAATTCTGTGAAAATATATTCTAATATAACTACTTAATTTTTTTTCTTTCCTGATATCACGTATCGTGTGTCATAAAGTATTCCTTATATTTCAAAATAATTTTTGGAACTATGTGCTGACAACATAAAGGAGCAGAACATTAGGAACTGGCTCAATTCTTTTAAGAGGCTTTCCTGGGAGTTGCCCAAAACAAGTTCTATGCACATGTAATTGGTGAAAAACCTAACTTAAAGGAGGCTGAAAATATAGTAGTTAAATATTATCATTATAAACATTATCACAGTTAGCTAGATTAATGTTATGATTTTATCTCCTAATAATAACTTAATTTGTTATTCTTGACCAATCTGCTCTCTAACAACAACTAAAAATATTGGGGGGAAATCATAGATGATGATAAATAGATAATACATAGATAGATAGATGATAGATGATGATATAGATAGATGATAGATACAAATAGAAGCACACACTCACACACACATATGCTATTTGAATAGATTGAAGAACTGCTAAGAAAATGAGGAGAAACGGGGGTCAAGATACTTATATATAGGAAATCAAGATATATAAAGGGTGTCCCAAAATTCATGCAAGATTTGAATTTTGCGTCATTTGTGCGGTAAAGTGTTGCCAACGAAAAAAAAGACAGCGTGACAGCTGACAGTTCAGGATTATTAAAACTGGAGCACTACATGAAAGAACAATGCATTTTTATTGTTGAGCAATGAAAATTCACAATTTTTAATTATAAACCTGTGTTTTCTATCAAAATTACTTCTTGGGTGAAAACCCAGTGATTTTAGCCAGGGATTTGGTTTGCTGAGGTCTAACTCCTAAATCAATAGCTAAGAAGCTTAGTAAGACTTCTGACATATTCGTGGGGTTTGGGGGACACTAAAAGGGAAGCAAAAGAAATACTTCAGGTTTTTGGTGGTGATCAAAATAAGGAAAGGGTGCAGATGAAATCATCCCATCCCTACATTAAATAAAACCCAGCTTTAAATAATTTTAATATCAAATTGGATTAAGATTATCAAGGATTTCTAGTGCTGTTAGGCTACCTGCATATCCCCAAAGTAGAAGTACATTCTTTCTGGAGGACAATAGGTCGTTTAATGCCATGTATTATCTCTGTAAGTTTCATACTTAGCATCTAGATATTAATAAAAAAAAAGTACACAGACACATGAGAAGATACATTTCTGGTTTGTTTTTCAAAAACAAACAAAAAAACACAAAAGAGGCAAATCCACAGGGCTTCCTAATATATTATAGTTATATTGTGATTATGGAATAAATCAAAGCATTAAAAATTTCAATAGAAAAGTAAAAAATATACAAATCAAAACAAGTGAAAACCATATAAATAAAAATACAATTATTAAAACTAAAATCAACAGATAGATTTACCGATATTAGATACAGACTAATAGAGAACTATTGAACTAGAGCAGGGATGTCAAACTGGCGGCCCGCGGAGGTGATTTTTTGTGGCCCATGATGCTCTGACATAAAATGAAAATAGAAACTTGTTATGAAGAAAATAGCGCTTAGGGGAGATCGAGGCAATACCCTACACACAATTCCCTCGTTAACCATTTAACTACTGAAGACAAGTATACACGTGGCCCAGTGCCTTTCCTGGGGGCCTGTGGGTGTGTATAAACGCTCTCAGTTCCGGCGATGTTTGTAAATGTGATGTGGCCCATGTGAATCTTGCCTGTTGCACCAAATGGCCCGTGTTTTAATTGAGTTTGACACCCCTGAACTAGAAGATAAAAAAGAAAAGAATATCCAGATTGAAGCAAATAAAAACAAAATGATGGATATTGCAAAGACAAAGCATATAGCCAACATAGAATATTGCACTGATCTAGCAAGGCTATAACTGAAATCCAAAAAGGTGAGTGGGGAGGGAGAGGGGGAAATATAGTGACAGTGAATTATTCCCAAACTGATGAATGTTAACAGGTACACATTCAATAAGAGCAACACAGCAAATCAGGAAGAATGCCAAGAAAATTCATATAAGAACATGATAAAATTGGTTAAAGTAAAAAACAAAGGGGAGATCTTATGAACAGGCATATAAAGTTCTATACGATCATCAAAGGAGCCACAGAGAGAGTTACAGCTAACTTCTTAATGGAAACACTGGAAGAAAGGAAACAGATGAATGATGTCTTTAATAAGTTAAAAGCTTATAACTTACAATCTCAAATTGAGTATTCAGAAAAAAATGTAGGAAGAAAAATAAATATCTTTCAAAAAAAGGCAAAAATATTTTTAGAAAAACATAGAGACATTTCACTGGCAGCAGACTTGTACTAAAATGAAAAACAAAACAATAACAATAAAATAAACCACCAGATTTAAGTACTCTCCTATCACAATGTGCAAGAACCCAGATAAAAGGTGGAAGAGGCTTGAAGGAAAGAAGGGCAATGAAGAAGGTAGTAATATGAGTCATTCTAATAAATATTGATGCTAAGAACAGAAAAGACAATGTATTGTGAGATTTAAAATATGTAAGAATTAAAATATATAACAACAGTAGCACTAAAAGCCAGAAGAGAAATAACTAGTGTTGAAAAATTCTATAGACTTTGAACTGTTTGGGAGACATTAAAGTACTAATTTGGAATATTTGTGAGATGCACTGTCTAATTTCTAATTTCTAGTATACCATATAGTAAGCTAAAATAGGACAGTATTAATAATAAAAGTGTCCTAACTCAACTATAAGAAATCAAAGAAGAAAAAGGAATGTGGACAAGCAGATCAAGACAATACGAGTGGAATTAAACTTCTTTCAGATTTTGCATATCTGAATAAGCCAGTTTCTGCAGCAGAGTCCTCTGGTACAGGTGCATGTAATAATTCTTGTTAGAAGGATAATAGAAAATAAGGTTTATTAGAGATTTATAGAGCTGAATATTCTAAATATGGGGCCAGAGTGAAAAAAAAAGGGGGCATAAAGTGAAATCATTGGGATAGCCGTTATGGGGAATCCTAATCTAAGCTGGTCACATTCCAGCCCAAACCTACTAAACTATTGCCATATACGAAGATCCAAAGCTTACACTCTTTCTCTCTCAAAATTGTTCTAAGTTTTCCAAGCCAAGCAAACCTAACTAGAGCATGGGGACCATCCAGAACATGGGATGAAATTTTGCTTTCATTCTTAATGTCTGAGGAAGTCCTTGGTTCATTTAAACGCTCACTCTGGCTGTTGTGTGAAGAATGGATTTTTTAAACATGAGTGAGACCAGGGAGATCAGTCTCATACCTGAAGCAGTGATCCCAATGAATGTACCCAGCCAATGACTGAGAGATAACTGTGGATTGGACTATTGGAGCTAAGTGATCTGATCCTGTGGCTATGTCAAATATGGGGTTACTCCCTGAAGCTGTGTTAGCTAAGTACCCCTTCTCCTAATTACCCTGAGGCAATCATTTATCCTTTGAAAATGGTTTAGGGGAGAATACCTCTTTTTATTAAAAAATATTTTTTTATTGTCTTTGATAGAGAAAGAGAGACAGAGAGAGACAGAGAGAAGGGGGAGGGCCCAGAGCAGTCTCCATAGTTCACATCATTAGTTTTCTACATAGTTTCATTCTATATGTGGGTGTGGGGCTGCACAGGGCACGAACCAGACCAGGGGCCTCCCACATGGGAAGCTCACTCTGGTGAAAACTGAATTGGGTGGGGACATACCCCGGTTCAACATATGGGTCCGCACAGGCTGGGGCCAGGGCTGGGATTTGACCTTTGGACCTTGGGGCTGCAAGACGAGTGCTCAACCCAGTGAGCCATCCTGGCATCCCCTAATTTTTGTTTTTCTTAAGCAGAGAGGACTCTGAAAATAAACAGTTATTTTGTTTATGGCCAAATATAATATAAAATACATTAAAAATGTTTCAGCTAAAAAATAATTATTCAAAATCAAAGGTATAAAAATGCCATCTGGCTCTTATAAATGTGCTTTAGGTCACGTAAATCATGTTAAAAGTTACAATTAATGATGGATGTTATTGCTTCCCTGAGAAGACTATATACAATTTTCACCACAGAAATTTCCTTTCTCTTTGAAGTGCTAAGCAACCATTCCTGCAAACTGTAATCTGTTGTCATATATTACACATAAGAATTGTTGCTAAGGTCACTGTTTTAGAGATATAAAATGTAGGAAGAATCATCTCCTATGTTTGATATGTGTCTTCTGTTAGGAATATTGGGCTGAAATAGTTTAATATCAGATACTCATTATGTATGTTCTTTCTGATTGCCAGAAAATTGGTAATTCTCATCCATCAAAAGTTATTTTCTAACATAATTTTTCCTCCAACCCAGCTCTAGGGATTTTAATATTATTTTAAGAAGCATCTTTGCTGTTTCATTCATCATGGGATGTGAAAGAGCTGTTGTAACATTTTTATTTTCTGGAGTTCTTGGTCATTCTTTATAGTAAGACTTTGGGGTGTATTTTATTTGTAAAGTAAACTCTAAAGTAACTTTGAATAACTTTTAAGAACCTTTTGGTTTTTAAAATGGAGAAAGGCGGCCTTTTCCATATTCTTACTTTATAGGCTTCTGATGTGTCAAACTGCAAGGTCAAGTGCAGTAATTTGTGAGCATGACTTCATCCAGTCATTAATAATACTGAACATTATCTGTGTACCACGCAGCATGTTAAGTTCTGGGCATACAATAGCCAACAAGACTGATGAATTCTTGCTCACAAGGAGCCTCCATCTAGTGTGAGCAAAAGCCCACTCATCTAAACTCTCACTCTGCTGACATCCTGATAAGATGTAGAGGACGTTTCAGACTGTGTGTTTAAGGGTCTTTACTTCATTTTGAAGGTGAAAGTCTAATATTCCCTCTGTGGCTTTTGATTTGCTTGTGTATTGCCTGTGGGCTTGGTATCAAGCTTGTATCTGTGAGACATTGGCATCTAAATGGTTTTTAATATTTTCTGAAAATGTGGCCCACAGACTTTGACTTTGATTTCCCACTCTGTACCAGGCACTTTAATGTGTGCACACACAAACAAATGCCCGTGTGTTTGCCTGGACCCTTTGAGGATCTCTATTGTCCCCTAAAAGCAGATTAGGATGCCCCATTTACAAATGAAGGAACTGAGACTGAGAAGTATTATAACTTGTTGCTGGTCAAGCCAATGGCAAGTGAACCCAGGACTCGCACTCAGGGCTGTCAGCTTTAACAACCCCACTCTACCACACAACTGACACTTTGGCTTCTACGTCTTTCAGCCCCCTTCCATTTACCCTTGTAGAATAGGGAAGATGTCATCCATTTCTTATCCCAAGACCAAAAATTATACTTTTGGAACTTCCAGTTATAATACATTATAGTTTTATCTTTCTCATTAAGAAAAATAATCAAATGGGAAATTAAATTAAGGTTATATATTCAACTTAGATTTCATATATATATGGTTAATTTTTGTGTATATAATACTTCAGCTATAAAATTAAAGTACATAAGCCCCTAAATTGAGAAGTCAAACATAGTGTTATGAACTGAATTAGGCTCTCCCATAATTAATACGTTGAAACCCTAATTTTCAATGTAACTGCATTCCCATATGGAGATAGGGCATTTAAAGAGGTGAGGTTCAATAAAGTCATAAGGGTGGGGCCCTAATCCTATAGCAGCAGACCTACAGAAACAATGGTCAGGTGAGGGATACACGTTGAGAGGGTGACCATCTGCAAGCCAAGGAGAAAGGCTGCAGGAAAACTTAACCCTTGCTGACAACCTTGATCTTGGACTTCTAGCCTCCAGAATGAAAAAATAAATTTCTGTGGTTTAAGCCCCCAAGTCTGTGGCATTTTGTTATGGCAGCCCTAACAGACTAATTTACATAATGACACAATAAGAAGAAAAAAGAAAAACGTGGTAACTGTCAATTGTAAGATGTTGGAAAGAAGGAAGGAAATATATAAAGGTGTGATAAAAAGTTATGGTGACAGTAGACACTGCTGCCAAGTACCATCCACTGGAAAGGCAGGAATCTTTAATACAGGAAGTGGCATGAAGAACGTTAATAACAGTATGTGACAAGTTTCAGCTTGTTTGCTGCAGTCAGCTGGCTGTGAGCTGTGGTTGAGAGAAGGTGCTATGAATCATGGATCATGAACAACACATGAACATAAATTTCTGTTAAATAAAAATATTATGGTATGTTTTCATCTACCTTATTCACTGGATCTGGCACTGTGTGACTTTTGGCACTTCCCCAAAGTCAAATGACCATGAAAGGCAAACATTTTGAATTGATTCAGGACATCAAAGTGCCATGACAGTTCAACTAAAACACTTACGAAAGAGGACTTCTGGAACTGCTTTGGGAAGTGGTGAGCGGAGGGCATCCATGAGCTGTTTTCTCCGGTGGTCTGTCTGGTGGTCCATGAACATTTTCGCTCCGAAGAGAGACCCTCTTCCTCTTGAGAGTCTTCAGCTGGGGTTTTTACCCAATCTTTGTGAGACTTGGGAAGCTTCTCCGATAGGTCTAGTCTAGTCTGCACTAGATGCCATGGAGTCAATGGTTGAAAACTGAAAATCTTCTAGAGGAGGGTGAGAGGTGGGGAGGCCTGCTAATTCACTGAACACCAGAACTCTGTTTTAGTGCCTATGGCCTGCCTCACAAGCCAGTTTTCATTTATCAGTCATTGTAGACACTATTTTATCTACTGACAATACCCAATTAAAGTACTTCTGGTGTCTTCCACCATATACCCCAGCAAACTAATTATACCACCTTATTCATACATAAAATGTATGTGATAAAACATTGGGTCCAATTGATAAGACACTCACAACCTTTATCTTTATAAGCCTGTCTCTTCATTTGTAAAATTGAGATAACAGCTACCTCGCAGAATTAATGCACAGAATATATGAGTCAGTGTACTAAGGAACTTAGAACAGTTCTTGTATATATGTCACCCAATGAATAGAAGCCAATGATATTGCAATTATTTAAAATGGGCATCCCAAATTAAGGCTTCTGAGTAGAATAAAGATATTTGAAAGTTGCTCTATAATTATGGGACAGAAACAACTGCCTCAACTGTTACTATAGGGGTATTTCTAGGATGGTTGACTACTGTTCTGAGGTAAAATGTCTAGTCTCTTTCTCAGTCCACCAGGTAACACCAACTGGTACCTTGGTGGAGACGGATTCTGCTCCCTGTTCCCTGTTGTCCTCATCCCTTTGACTAGGGACCAGCACTAACTGTGGAGAAATTATCCTTCTGATTTGCAAATTCCAGTGTTGTGATGGCTCTCCAACAAAATCCCAAATGTTTCTTGCAAATGCTCTGCCTACCAGGATATGGCATTACTTTTCCCAGGGAATGCTGCAGATAGAAAAATAAAAACATCCAAGGGAAATATTTTGAGTATACAAGATGTAACCTCAGGACGAATCCAATCTTTCTTAAAGCAAAGCTCTCTGCTCATTTACCTTCTCTGGGAATATTGTGAATAATATGCGAGAGTTTGGGAGTAATTAAGAAGAATGGCAGTGTCAACCTCAGGACAAGTGATAAATCTTTGTTTGTGATTTAGAATTTTATTAATGCTTAGTCAAAAGACTGCTTCTGAGTTGTAACTAAAGTATACTAGAGTATTCTTTAGCTTCACAAATTGAGAGACAAACTTATAAAAATGTTCAGAAATTTTCTTCCAGAGGGCAAAAAAGAAAATTTGATATTCCACAGATTATTTTAAAGCATGTGCAACTACAAGGATTTTCTACAATATTTCATTTACATTGAAATATGCATATTTCCTGGGTGCTTAATGTCCTAGGTATTGATGGGAAGGTGGGTTTAAGAGATCACTTTCCATTACCTAACTTAGTGCGTTAATGGATACTAGCAAATGAACCTGCATTGGAGATGGAAGACATGAGTGATTTTCTGTGGGTTCCTTGAAATTATTGACTAACATTGTAAGAAATAAATTCATTGCAATAACAACAACAACAGCAGCAGCAGCAGCAGCAACAACAACAACAACAACAAATGGAATGATCCAGAATCAGATAATCAATTCTAAACTGACTGAAATTCCTCTCAGAATTGTTTTCCAACTGTACCTGAACTAGATATAGTGGGGGTACTACAGGTGTGAGGTAAAGAGGTGAGAAACTTCAAAGGCTGTTTGTAGATATTAGGGCATTCCCTCTACTCTACACCCAAAACCATGTTATCTGGATTTTCACATCCTGATTCCACAGAACTTGGCTCGTCACCAGAGGTGATAAATATGGCATTTCATGGCAGATACTGCCTACAAAATTGTCAAAACAGAAAGCACAATCTCCTTGGTGAATCTTAGACTTGCCAAGTTGTATTTCTAACAACAGCCATGGCAAGATTTTTATATACTGTCCACAAACAAGCCTGAAGAATATTTTTTAAGAGGCCAGGTGGGTATGGGGTAGGGAAGAGAGAATATCTATTCCAACCCAGTTACAAAGGTGTTATGAAAGAAAAATTGCAAGCTTAGGTTATATAGTCTAAAATCGTCTAAGAAAAAACAAATGAAACATTCTAATTTTATTATGTCATTCAAGCTACTGAGGTGGCTTGCAGTTGAGTGAGAGGTGAATTATAAGCAGAGGATCACAGAGCTGGAAGACTTGGATGATTTCTTTCTATACCATGTATTTTATAAAACAAGTCTGACCTTGGGTAGCAAGATGGTCAAGTGTGCATTGCAGCACAAGTATCCCTAATGATGCTTAATCCACTTAGCACGCATCTCCACTACAGCGTATCTGCCTATTTCATGAACTATTACCTCCTCATGGCACCCAAAACCTTCCATGATGATGCTCCAAAGCACTTTCCACCAGAGTTGTGCCCCACGGGTCTTCAAAGTCTTTACAGTGTTAGCTCTTTGTGTCCCTTGAACATGGTTGTCTCCTTCATACTCCAGGCCATTGTTCTTTCTGGTTCTTCACCAGGCAGATTATTCCTTTGGATCTTCTTTGACTAAAAATTAACTCATTTTTTTTTTTAGAATCAACCCCAATGATACAATGTCCGTGAAAACTTTCTTCAATTTTTAGTAATTCCATGATTTATAGAGCTTCTATGTGGTAACAGGCATTGTGCTATGTTGAATATATTATTTATCATAATCCTTATATGCATCCCATACAGTGACATATTAATTTTCTTATTTTTGGACCATGAATGGAAGTTTAGACAAATTTTACTGACTTAGCCCTTAATGTTACCAAGTTTATAAGGATTGACTTGGACTTTTAACCTCAGTCTTCAAACACGAGAATCAATATTCTTCATCATTGTCGTCTATCATTTTTTTTTGTTATTACTCTTCCTTTTATTTACACCTCCCCAAGAATGCTTGTGCCTCTATTTTGTACTTATTTCAAATATGAATATAATTAGTTGGCTGCAGGTCTATTTTTATTGCTTCACTATAACAGTTGGTTTTCATCTTCCATTCTCCCTCAGTTGGAAAAATAGTATATCAAATATTTATTGAACCCAAAATGAAGAAACAATGGCTAAGAGTTTTGCTTCTGGCTACGATGTAGTAGCCTATGTCAGAGTAACTCACATTAACAGAAATATAAAAGGAAATTACTTAGCTTGAAGAAAAATAAATCCCAAATAAAATATAAAGCAAGGTTTTTACAGAAAGATGATATAAATAAGTAGATCTAAATAAAAACTGTTTAAAATAGTATTAATAGTGGTCCTTGAGTTTTAACATCTTACATGTAAAATTATTTTATTGTTGGAAAAGTAGTAAATAATAACTTATTATATACTCTGATAAGGATAAACATGAAAGCAAATTAAAGATATCTGTAACAGACATACTATTAAAAGGGAAATGGAATAATATTTAGAATTTATGATTATTTCAAAAGAAGAAAATATAAAAAATGTAAACACATACAAAACAAAGATTAAGATGGTAGATTTAACTCCAATTTTATTACTAATTATTTTTAAATAGATTAAGTTTTTCTCTAATTAAAATAAGAATGCTAGAAAAGATTTTTAAAAAGAAGAAACTAAACTAGCTAAATTTCCATTACAAAAAATACTTTTAAATATAAGAACATAGAAAAGATGAAAAGATACATTGAGCAATTATTAGCCAAAATGAAAGCTAGTATGTATTGCCTTACTACCAAAAAAAAAAAAAAAAAAAAAAGGTTATGGTCAGAAATATTTCTAGACATTTGAAAATGATAAAAGGGTCAACCCAACAAAAATACATTGGTTCTAAATTTGTAGGCCCATATTAATAAGTCTTGAAGCAATCAATAAAATGAATGATGGTGATGAGATCATAGTATCTGATTTCTCTTTCTCCTGACTCTTTCAATGATATAATCGTTGCATGGTAGTGCTTCTGGGTGTGCTTATTTTAGGAATAGAGGGTGTCTAAGTAAACTCAGAGGACAGTTCTCAATGGCAACTTGCAGAAATTTATCACCTATGGTATGAATATGGCCTCCAGAAGTTGAGAGAATAGGGTAGGGCAGAGACTGGAAGAAGAATTTTATTGGGAAAAAACTCTGTTCATAGATTTTTTTTCTTATGTTTTGGTTTCTTTTCTTAAAAGCCTTATACACATATTGTATTAGTGGGAGGTTTTTATTGATGCTATTTACCAAATTAAGAAAATTTCCCTTTAGTTCTAGATCAGAAAATTGCCCCTCTATTCCTAGTTTTCTGAGAGATTTTATCATGAATTGATGTTGGACTCTGTCAAATGATTTTTCTGCATCAAATGATATATGAACAATGTGGTAAATAGAGGAAAGGTATCAAGATGGGTCAGGGTACATTTGATGTTTTAGTAAGGATCAGTTAACTTCTGATTTGATTTGTCCCTCTTCTTCATGCAAGGAACTCCTTGACCTTTCATTCAAATGTAGTATGTCTCTCATTTCCTCATCCCAAAAAGGAATGCCGAATATTCTGCTCTGCCCTTCTGAGGTTTTGAAATTTGTTCTTTAGCCCCATTTCTTTGAGGCTTCAATAGGACAAGAGCCCGATAAAGAGACAAACTGAGTTTGAGGCAGGCCTCTACCTCTGTCAGGGCCTTGCCTATGAAACACTGAACGGTTGTAAGAAGTTTTTCTCAGCCTTTTAGAAGACACTTTGCAGTCCTCAAGCCTACTGCGTATAGCCTCAGAGCCCAGAAAACAACCCATTGGAAAAACAGGCTTGTTTTTCAAGGGTTTACAAGTTTTCAATATGCAACCTCATGCCCATTTTTCTACAAATGTCTTCTTTTATTAAATCTATGTGAATCAAATGATACTGGGCCCATGACCAAACTCTGCAAATGCCCTCGTAATGACCAACTCAACTTCTATGGGTTTCCTTGTTTCTAGAATTTCAATTCATTTGCTCTTCATTGATTATATGCTGCTTTGATTTATTTAAAATACATTTGTATAATTTACACAGCAGCTTCTCTTACTAGTTGCAGGGGGAAAACTGAATAACTGCTATACTCTTATATCCTACATGCATCTATGTATTTTGTCTCTTCCTTACAGTACTTTTACACTTATTTTGCCAGAACCATCTTCTGAGCGCCACAGTGTTGTAGTAAAATGCCCTGTATAGCATGCCTAGGTTGATGTTATTATACAAAACATCTCAAATTCTACAAGTCTAGAACTAATCCCATGCCAATTTCCCCTATCTGGGTGTCATGTATTTCTGGTGAATAGTAACATCATCCAGTTGTAGTGTTTCCGTTCACTGCCCAGAAGCCTGCAAGTCTTTGACTTTTCTCCCCACAACACCCCCACTCTAAGGCACCACCAAGTCTCAATTATTTTACCACTTTGTTTCATGACTATCCAATTCTCTGCAAGTATACCACCTTCCCCCTAGTCCTTGCCACCATCATTGCTCACTTTTTAACTTTTGCAGTAGCCACATAGTCCTTCCTGCCTCTATTCTCTCTCTTCTCCATTTTATTCTTCAAGGTGACAAGTATCTGTCTTGTCCATTTAAGCTGCTATAACAGAACACGGTAGACTGGGTGGCTTATAAACAACAAAAATTTAATTCTCCTAGTTTGGGGGCTGGAAAGTCCAAGATCAAGTTGCTGGCAGATTCAGTGTATGCCAACAGTCCACTTCCTTTTTTGGGGTATGTCCTTACAAAGCTGAAGGAGTAAAAGTGCTCTCCACAGTCTCTTTTATATAGTATACTGACATAGTTAATGAAATTTTGAGCAGATGCTTTCAATCAACCACATAACTTTACCTGCTGTAGAGAATAATCATGTGATAAAGAATCTTAAGACATATAAACCGTTGTAATTAGATCACTCTACATCTGCGAGTGGTGGTCAAGAAAGTAACCCATACACCAGGGGTTCCCAACCTTTTTATACCCTAGGGCGCATTCTAAAATATCAGTAGGGCGGCGGGCACCAGCTATTTCTAAGGATATTTATTATTGAACAAGAATAAAAAATAATAAAAATAATTTTAAAATAATAAATTTATTGTACAAAGTATATACACACAAAGAAACATATATACAAAACGTAATACAAAGGAAATAAAAAACACACGTATAATAAAATCATTTAAAAAAACATAAAAGAAAACATAAAAAAAAACAATCTGTCAGTGTGATCTTTGGCATTGCATTTCATTGGCCAGTGCCTCGTAATTAGGAGAGTATGACGACAACCCTGTTAGCAAACAATTATTAAGATGCTCATCGGTAAGTCGAGATCTATATCGTGATTTTAT
>PVKE010033553.1:0-17869 GCA_004027555.1 Craseonycteris thonglongyai
TCAGTATCAGTTCCCCTTCCATCACCTTATATCTAGTGCCCACTCCCACCTCCCCCCACATCAGTTGCAGAATTTCATTTGTGAATTATAGATGATTTTGCTTACAGGAATCAGTAGAAAGGAAGAATCATAAAGGAGGATGTTGAAGATTCAGATCAAAGAGGGGCTAATGGAAATATTTAATGGAGTGAGATTTAAAGGAAATGGAAGAGCATCATGGGATAGGTAGAGGAGTTGACTTTGAAGAGAAGATAAGCCATCTCCTAAAGAGAGGAAGGGAGGAAAGGATCGATGTATATATAGATTCATTTGGAAGTTCAGGGTAAAATATTGAGTTCACCAAAATTAGTGAATGTGAGAGAATTTTTGGGATTTTGTGGAAGAAATCTAAAAGCCAGCTAGCTAGTCATTTGAGTGTGAAACATAGGAAACAAGTTTGTCTTGGTTGTCATGGAGTAAGAAGTCATCTATGAACACTCCAAAGAGCAGATTTTTTTTTTTTTACTGATATTTTCCTACAACCTGGGTTACTGTCTGAAACATTGTAATTGCTCAACAGATATTTGCCGCCCCCCCCCCAAATTATATATATAAGATCACTCTGGAAGATGGTATAGTATGAAGAAAAGGCTAAGGCCAGAATCTTGGGGAACACCGGGTGGGTAGAGCAAATAAGACTTATTTAGGAGTGAGAAGAAAGGGATGAGAAGCTCCAGAAGAGGAGATATCATACAAAGAAGAATTTTAGGAAAGGAGCAATCATTAGTAGGCAAATGCTGAGAGAGTGTCTGTTAGATTTCTGTGCTATATAACAGTTACCACAGACTTAATGGCTTAAAATAAGTCCTGTTTGTTAGTTCACAGTTTTGAGGATCAGAAGTCTAGGAATGGCTTCCCTTAGTTCTTAGTGCTTAGTGCTCAAGATCCTTATGAGATTAAAGCAGAGTGTTGGCTGGGCTGCATTCTTGCTTCACTTTTAGTATATGTGCTGCTGATGCGAGCACTGGGCTGCATTCTCATCTGGAGCTTGGGGGTGTTCTTCAAGCTTATGTGGTTGTAGCAGAATTCAGTTCCTTGTGCTTATAGCACCAAGATCCTCATTTGCTTGTAGGTTGTCAACTGAGTGTCACTTAGAGCTCTCAGAGGCAATAAACCACCTTGCTATGTAGCCCCTTCAGCAATGGAGAATTTTCCTCATATTGAATCTCACTCATGTTTTGAATCTCTGCCTTTAGGAAGAGGCTAGCCTCTTTTAAGGGCTTATGTGGTTAGGTCAGACACACTCAGATTAATCTTTTAATGTCAACGGTGTCATATATAAAGTAGACTAATCACGGGAGTAAAATCTATCATATTCACTGTCCCAGGAATCATGAAGCATGTGTACACAAGGGGTAGGAATCTGAGAGACCATCTTAGAATTTTGCCTTCCACAGAGCTACAGTAAAATGAAAACTGAATAGAGACCATGAGATTTGGCAGTACCTTACGCCAGGATGCTAATAAAAGCCTAGAAATGCCATCCCAATTTAAGGCATACAGGCATAGTTCTATGATTTTTTTTTCTTAAGTAGAATAACAATATCTCCATAGGTCATTCTCTTTGTATCCTCTACTTTGAAAGTAGGAGAAAAATAATCTATTGGGATTTTTCAGACGGATGTAACTAAGTTCATATACCGGTAACAAAGATAATGAAGATTCGGTACTTAGAATCTTAGCACTTTTTACGCTTATTTAAAAACACTCCCTGTGAATTTATTTTTGTAATTTCTCTAAGTACCACAGATTAGAAACTGCAAATGGTAAATAATGAGCTCAGATGTGGGGTGGCTGAGCAGAGGCGCAAGCATGTAGTCATGTGTAATCAGTAGCTGGAAGTGATAACCTATATTTTAACACCAAGGGAGGAATCTGGAAAAATGAAGAGGTACAAAATACAGATGGAAGAAACTCTGAAAAGAGTCTTATAGTCTTGATTTAGCAAGATAAAGTCAAATTATGTTTATTTTGAACTGTGTAAGAAGACAGGACTACATACTTTGTTTTGTGAGAATAACTTTTTAAAGATATGGAAAAGTGAGGTGTCTCAGTGCCCGTTCAAAGTAAATTATTCTTTTAAAATTTCTGAATTTTTCTCAAGTTTTAAGATATCATAATTAGCTATTTGATTTTTTTGTTTGTGCCTTTAAACCCTCAAGAGAATTTACTGATAATTCTTTTGAACACATGTATAATTCTTAGGGCAGTAAAACTGATTTAAAAAAATTTCAGATATTAATCCTTTGGTTCTTGAAATTATCTCATTGCTGCCCAGTCAGTGTATTTAAAAAAAGAAATGATTTTAATTGGATTATATCATAGGTTTCAAAATAACAATTAGTTTTCTAAGAACTTGTTATTATGTCCTTGGAAAAGTTACTTAACCACTGCAAACTTTGGCTCTCTGATCTATAAAATGAGGGTAATAGGACCTGCTATTTAGTATTATGATTAAATGTATAGAACAATACATGTACGGGGTATATGCGCTCGGCACACAGTGTTCAAATAAACATTAGTTACCTTCAATGTTAGAGCCATTTTCTAAGTAGGTCCATATTGTTTCAACAGAGACTTCAAGTGGTGCATTATGGCTGTCATCTTTTATGTAGCCTTAAAACTTCAGCAATGGTGATGTTACTTTCAATTTTATTCATGTATTTGACAATACTTAATAAAAAAGTATTTGGCTTTGAATTTAACTACTTTGAGATTTAATGAATTTTATAAGCCACTGAATGAAACATTTCTAAAATATAGATCCATACTTCTTGTGTCTAATTCAGAGACCTCTCCCTATTTTTAATGAAAAAAAAAAGATAATTTTTATCTGTCATTAATATTTTGTAGTTTTTAGTCATATTTAAGCTTTCAGCTTTCTGGGTTCCAAATGGCCTGTGTTTGTTTGTTTATGTGCATGCATGTATTTTCAAGTTAGCAGCACTCCTCAGTCTTTTAATTGATTTTAATTAAGTAAGTTTTACTGTTCTCTTGTTTTTTAATATATTCTTGAGATGTGGTATTCAAAATAGTGCATCTGTTTTATGCTTAATAAACTACAGTTTTATACTTAATGTTATAAATTTGAATGTAGTAATTATTTCATTGTAACAATTGAACTTCAGTGTAGTTAGAGCCTTTCCTTCCTGCCTCTACCCTCCTAAATTCTTGAATGAGAGACCAATGTCCAGCGTTTGGTTGACTTAGGGGATATAATCTAGGCAATGGGTACACTGGAAAAGGGACTAAAGGAAGAGTTAATTTTGTCATCATACGTCTGTCAGGAGCAAATCATTTCATCTCTTCTGTACATTTTATCATCTATTGTGAAGTGAAAAGGCTGAGGTAGAAATTTTCTAGTTTAGAAGTTTCCTTCTACCACTGATTCTATATAAACAGTTTTATTAGATGGCATCTCTTTTATTCTATGACAAAAAACATCATAGAATAACGACTATGGTCCAGTAGTGCTTCTAGTGATTTTTAATGTTAATCTTTTTAATACATGCTTTCTCTACATAAACTTATATATTGATCTTGTTTTGGGAGTAGATTGCCTTTGAAATTCCTTCTTCCTTTGCTGCCACTTTATTACTGGAAATGATATTGGACCCCAAAATATGAAAAGGAACTTCAAATCACATGTGCTAATTAGTGTGAAAATATATGTTAGCAAAGCCAATAATAAGAGTTAGCCAGTATTCCAGATGCTGCACTGTAGGTGAATGAAAAGCCGGAGGGAGAAAATCCTGTGACCTTGATACTGCTGAGCTGTGAATATTCCTGTATAGTTTCTGGAATTATCAGGGCTCCTGCTGAGAAAAACTGCCTTTGGGAATGCAGCTATACTTCTGACAGTGAATTTTGGGGAAAGGTGTTGTTTTAGTCAGAGATAAGATTCTAAAAACTTGAGTGGAAAATGAAAGATAGAAAAGTCCATATATACACTTTTTAATCTTACTCCATACAGTTTATAAGAATATTGTTTTATATTCCACATATGAGTGAAGTTGTGTGGTTGTTGTCAATAGTTTAGTGGTTACCTGAGGATAAAGGGGGAGGGAGTGGGGGGAGGTGATGGGGGGAGTTAAATCTATGGTTATGGAAAGAGTTTTACAGCTGGAACCTATGTAATTTTTACTAATCAATATAACCCGAATAAATTTAACAATAAAAAAAAAAAGAAAATTGTCTTTGACCAGGTTTTCAGATTAATAGACTTTATATAAGGGTGATTTTGTTTTGTTTTGTTTTGTTTTAATGTTTAGGGTGGCTGATGATTACAAGGTAAATACACTGATTTTTTGTTAGCTGTGTATAGTTTCCTAGGATTGCTATAACAAGTTACCACAAACTTGGCAGCTTAAAAGCAACATAAATTTATTCTTTCACAGTTCTTCTGGAGACCAGAAGTTCAAATTCAAGGTGTCTGCAGAGTTGATTCCTTCTGAAGACTGAGCAAGAATCATTCCATGCCTCCCTTGTGCTTCTGGTGGCCACTAGAAATTCTTGGCATTTCTACTTGTAGATACTTGTAATCTGTCTCCTACTTCACAATGCCTTCTCTCTTTTGTATTTTCCTGTTCTGTTTAAGTCTTCCTATAAGGATACTTGTCCTTAGATTTAGGACCTACCTAAATATCTTGGACAATCTCATTTTGAGACCCTTAATTTAATTACACCTGAAAAAAAACCCTATTTGTGTGTGTGTATTGTCACATTCACAGGTTCTGGGTACACATACTTTTGGGTTGGGGTGGGGGCCATATTTAACCCATCACAGCTTGTGTATGCCTTCTCTTTATTAAGAAAGTTTTTAGAAGTTGAAGCTTTGATTGTGTCAGTCCTTTAACTTAGACCTTTCATTTGAATGTTTTATAAGTACCTACCCTATGAGCCCCAGAAATATTAAGTAAATTTGTCCAAGGTTATGTGGTGAAACAGCTGAAATTTAAATTCAGCTTTGATACCAAATTTTGATCTTCAACCACTGTACTATTTTGCGTGCCTGGAATAGTTCTTGCCTGCTACTGACCTCGTACTTTCCAAGTACTTTTTCCCAAACCCCTCAAAAAGGAATATTTATATTTTGGTTAATAAATGTCTACTTAATTGCTACAAAGATAAAGTGAATGGAGGGCTTTCTGGGCTTATAATATAGATGGAGACACTTGATTTTAGTCCTCGTTTTGACTCTAACTCAGAGTTGTACCATAAACATCTCAGAGTTTCAGGTAAAACAAGATTCTGTTATCTCACAGTTCTGAAATGTTTAAAACAGATTTTTCTTTAATTTTGTCTGTGGAAATGTAGAAGTAGAATGTATTTATATATTATAATTCAAATTTTGATGATATAGAACTTTTTCTATATTTTGATTATAGCAATAGCAGTAGTATATTTAGAGAGGATTTACTATTTATTGGTTGCTAGGCGCTTTGTTTAGTCCTTTTCATACCATATTTAATCCTTAAGGCAGCCCTATTAGGTAGAACTATTATTTTTAATATGCACTGGTATTATTTCAAATATATAAGGAAGGAAATAGTATGGAGAGTTAGGAAACTAACTCTTGGATCCTCTTGATCTAACTCCTGAATTTGCCCTCTTAAAGATTGTTTACATAGCCTCTGTTGTGTAGATTCTATAATTTAAGTGATATAACAAGTTGGGGAACTATTGCCAATGGGCTGACTCTGTCCTACTACCTACATTTTTGTGGCTGACAGCTAAGAATTGTTTAGGTAATTGAAAAGAATCAAAAGAAAGAATGTTTTTGATATGTAAAAATTATATGAAATTCGGGAAAGCTGGGATGGCTCAGCGAGTTAAGCGCTCGCTTTGAAGCCCTGGGGACCGAGGATCAAATCCTGGCCCCAGCCCATGTGGACCCATGTGCTGAACTGGGGAGTTCCCCCAGTTCAGTTCTTGCTGGGACCTATGTGGGAGGCTCCCGGCCCGGTTCCTGCCCTGCGCAGCCCTGTGCCCACCTGTGGAGTGAAACTATGTGGAAAACTAATGTCAACTATGGAGACTGCTCTGGGCCCTCCCCCTTCTCTCTGTTTCTCTCTGTCAAAAATCAATAAAATAAATCTTAAAAAAAAAAAAAAAGGAAGGAGTTGCTTTCCTTAAAAAAATTATGTGAAATTCAAATTTCTGTGTCTATAAATAAAGTATCATTGGAACACAGCTCATTTGTTAATATATGGCTGCTTTCATGATACAACACTGCCTTGGCAGAGTTGAGTAATAGTGATAAGAGACCATGTGGCCTATGAACCTTAAGTGCTTTCTTTCTGGCCTTTTACATAAAATATATTCCAACAAATATAAAATTGCTAGTAATTTGTTATTTTTATCTTCATATTACTGTTATAACAAAGACAGTAAGGAGAGAATTTTAGGTAATGTATTGGGGGTTCCAAAAAAAATGGATACCGGTACATATTTTAAGAGATGTTACAAATGTATTACTTTTCGAAGTCAAAGTGAATTACAGTAGCAACGTGTAGTATGAAATTTGCTCAAAAGATGATGTTAATCAAATGAATACCAGCATCACCATGCAACAGGCAGGACAGTTAAAAAAATGGTGGGATCCTGGTTGTCATTCAAAGAGCGCAAGACCATTTTGAAGTGGTATTTGAAATTTGAGAACATTGTGGAAGTACAACAGTGGAGGTGTGAGTATGAAACAGAAACTCCTAACATGTCTAACAGTTGCACGCATTCGTTATAAGTTCGAGACACATGGTAAATTGACATGTCTTGCACAGCGATACAAGTAGACACTAGTCAGCATTGGTCAAGCAGTAGTTCGCCATAATCAGAAGTGTCTGGACACTGATGGTAACCACTTTGAGCACCTCTTATAATTGCAGAAGTTAAACGAGACTTCCATTCATCTTTTGTTACCAGTATATGCTGAGTATTACAGTTTTAATACAGTTTTTTTCTTAAATTGTGTATACATTGTTTTGGTACATTTAGTTTCTTTTTCAAAAAGGCGTGTTTTCTGTCCTGGTTTGTGTAAGCATTATTTATATAAAGAAAAATTTGGTTGAGGAAGCATTTTCTTTACTCTCTTAGGTGTTGTGATTAGTAGAAGGCCGAATGATTAGAGTTCAATTTATGACTTCTATTTTGCCTTATTTCAATATGAATTTCAAAATAATGTGTAATATTTAAGTAACATTTCTTTTTGTTAAATTTAAAGGAATATAAAAATAAACTCTATAATCAAAGTTATTTCTAGCAGATTTGAATGTGGTTCCTTTAAAATACAATTTTAGTTTCTATTTATAGAAAACCCTAAAAATTCCACCAAAAAAACTACTAGAATTGATAAATGAATTCAGTAAAGAAGCAATATACCAAATTAATATTCAGATAATGGTTGCATTTCTGTATACTAATAATATCAGAAAGAGAAATTTAAAAAACAATCCCATGTATATTTGCATCAAAACCCAAAACCACAGGAATGAATTTAACCAAAGAGGCAAAATATTTATACTCAGAAAATTATAAGACATTGAAGAAAGAAACTGAAAAAAATACAAATAAATGGGAGCATATGCCATCCTTATGGATGGGAAGAATTAACATTATTAAAGTTTCCATACTACCCAAAGCAATCTATAGATTCAGTTCAATCCCTATCAAAATACCAATGGCATATTTCACAAAAGTAGAAAAATAATCCTAACATTTATATGGAACTATAAAAGACCCCAAATAGCCACAGAAAACTTGAGAAAGTAAAACAGATTTAGAGGTATCACAATACCTGGTATTGAACTATACTACAAGGCTATAGTAATCAAAACAGCTTGGTACTGACATAAAAACACACACACACATATCAGTGGTACAGAACAGAGAGCCCAGAAATAAACCTACACCTCCATGGTCAATTAATCTATGACAAAGGAGGCAGCAATGTATTTAAAAGTGGGGTAAAGACAGTCTGTTCATTAAATGCTATTGGGAAAACTGGCCAGATACATGCAACAAACAAACAAACAAACAAACATTTAGACCACCTTCTTATACCATTTATAAGAATAGAGTCAAAATGGTGAACACATAATGCAACACATAGATGATGTACTATAGAATTGTACAGCTGGAACTTATGAAATTTTTACTAACCAATGTCACCCCAATAAATTTAACAATAAAGATTTAAAAATTGGATTAAAGACTTAAATGTAAAATCTGAAACCATAAAATTTCTAGAAGAAAACATAAGGCAGTAAACTCTGATATTGCTCTTAGTAATAATATTTGTGATATAAACCCCTTGAGTAAGGGAAACAAAAGAAAAAATAAACAGACTACATGAAACTAAAATATTTTTGCATAGCAAAGGAAACCATCAACAAAACAGACAACCTACTGAATGGGAGAAGATATTTGCTAAGGATATATATGATAAGGGGTTAATTTCCAAAATTTGTATAGAACTTATACAACACTAAAACAAACAAACAAACAAAAACCCTGAACAATTTAATTAAAAAATGGGCAGAGGACCTGAATACATTGCTCTAAAGAGGAAATACAGATGGCCAACAGAAAGATGAATAGATGCTCAATGTGACTAATCATCAAAGAAATGCAATTTAAAACTACAGTGAGGAGAGAACAAAATGGTAGTATAAAAGGGCTCCTGAAATATTCCCCTGGAGATTACAACAAATAGAATATCTATAATTCAACCCCCACACAACATTCAAACACAGCTAAGAGACCCGCTGGTCACAGAAGTACCTGCAGGTGGGTAAAGGAGCAACTGGAGGAGGAAAATGAGAAGTGCAGAGACTCGGACTGTGCACTGATCCCTGCTTAGAACTCTCTGGCTGTGTTCATGGAGGAGGGAGAAGGAAGCAATGAGTGATTCAACGTTACTTGGTCTGTGGGACAGAAAAAGAGGCCCAGAGGCTGAACCTTTGAGATGCCACAACCAGACCTCACTCTGGCCCCAGGAGGTGCAGACACAGGTGTAGGAGATGCTACTGCTTGAATTCACTCCAGTTCTGAGAGGAGGGGGAGCAAGTAGGGTGGTGAGAAGCCACAGCTCAATCCACCTTTGGCCCAGAAAGAGTAGAGAAATCGTTGTGGGTACACTACTATGACCACAAACAGTTCTATCTGTGGGACTAGTGTTCAAGACAGCTGAACCCAAAATGCAGGCCAGAGACCTCAGGGCAAACTGAATACAGAAAAGCGTAAGCTGACATTGCCAGTATGCGCTGTCTGTGCCAGGTGAAAAACAAAGGCACTAGTCACACTCCCCCACTGTCTACCAGACCTCTGCCCCCATGTCCCTCTGCCTGGTATTAGCAGTGAACCCCAGAAAAAAATAGTCAGTGTCAAGTTAAGGAGAATACTACAAATACAGGCTGCCAGAATGAGGAAACAGAAATACATCATCAGAATATGGGATGGTGGCAAACAAACCATCAGTGACAGCTCAGTGCAATAATTATAATGATGCTTAAGCAACTTAATGAAAATTTCAGCAAAGAGATAGCAAGCATAAAAGAGGACATAGAGATAATAAAAAAGGACTAGACAGATGAAGATTACAATAAAGGAAATGAAGAATGGAATAGAAAGGATCTCCTAACTACATCAAGCAGAGATACAAATCAATGATATGGAAGATAAGGTAACAGAAAACACCCAATCAGAACAACAAGAAAAAAGAATCCAAAAATATTGAGGATAGTCTAAGATTCCTCTGGAACAACATCAGGTATAACAACATTCATATCATAGGAGTACCAGAAAAAGCAGAGAAACAAGGGATAGAGAACTTATTTAAAGAAATAATGGGGGAAGCTGGGATGACGCAGTGAGTTAAGCGCTCACCTTGTAGTCCTGGGGACCGAGGATTGAATTCCATCCCTGGCTCCTTTGGACCCATATGTTGAACTGGGATGTACTTCCCATGTGGGAGGCCCCCAGTTTGGTTCTCGGACCCTGGTTCAGATCCTGGCTCGAGGGAGCGTGCCTCCCATGTGGAAGTCTCCCAGGTCAGTTCCCGCCCTGTGCGGCCCTTGCCCACCTGTGTGGAACGAAACTATGTCAAAAACTGATGACATACAATTATGGAGACTGCTCTGGTCCCTCCCCTTTCTTTCTGTCTCTCTCTGTCTCTGTCAAAAACTAAAACAAATCTTAAAAAAAAAAAAAAAAAAAAAAAGAAAAGATTGAAAATTCTCCTAACCTGGAGAAGGAAATAGACATATCAACTCAGGAAGCACAGAATCTCACACAAGAGGAACCTACATAGGCCCATACTGAGACACTTCATAATTAAAATGGCAAAAATTAAAGACGAAGAGAATATTCTAAAAGCAGCAAGAGAAATGCAAGTAGTAACTTATAAGGAGACAGCCATACAACTTTCAAATGATTTCTCATCAGAAACTTTGCAGTACAGAAGGGACTGGCAGAAACTATTCAACATGATGAAAACCAAGGATCTACAACTAAGATTAATGTATTCAGCAAGGCTATCATTTAAAATTGAAGGACAGATAAAGAAATTCCCAATAGCTGAAGGAGTTCAACACCACCAAACCAATATTACAAGGAATGTTAGTGGCACTTCTTTAAGATAGAAAAAAGCAAAAGTTATAAATGATAGAAGGGCAACGACTACATGATTATCAACAGTTGCTTTCAAGTTATACAGATAAAAGATTTAGGGGAAGCCAGGATGGCTCAGTGGGTTAGGCGCTCACTTTGCAGCCCCAGGGACTGAGGATCGAATCCCGGCCCCGGCCTGTGTGGACCCATATGCTGAACTGGGTAGTGCCCCCAGTTCAGTTCCCACAGGGGCGAGACCCCGGCCCAGTTCCTACCCTGTGCAGCCCCACCCACCTGTGGAATGAAACTATGTGGAAAAACCAATGATGTGCAACTATGAAGACTGTGCTGGGACCTCCCCCTTCTCTCTGTCTCTGACTGTATCTCTGTCAAAAAAAAAAAAAAAAAAAAAAAAAGGATTTAAATCAAAAGACATGGAGGGTATTACACCAAGTGGAGAAGTGGAGTGACAAACAGAGGAAGACAGTGAAACCCAAAGAAGAAAATTAACAAGTAGAATAGGAACAAACTCACAGATACAGAGAACATTTGGTTTGTTGCTAGGGGAATGGGAAGTTCAGTTTGGTTGTTACAAAGTGATACTTATGGGGATGTAAAGCATAGCATGGGAATATGGTCAGTAATGTTGCAGTGAGTGTGTTGTGGTATCAGATGGGTACTAGATTTGTGGGGGGAGAATTGGAAAGGGTGGGTGAAGAAAGGGAAGCGATCAAGAAATACAAATTCATAGTCACTAAAAAGTCACAGGGATATAACTTTCAGCATAGGACATACAATAAATAAATATATAGTAACTACAGGTTATGTCAGACGGGAATCAGATATATTGGAACAAGGATTCTGTAAGTTATATAAATGTCTCACTGCTATGCTATCCACCTAAAACCAATGTAATATTGTAAGTGAAATGTAACTGAAAAAAGTAAAATAAATAAAATCACAATGAGATATCATCTCACCTGTCAGAATGGCCATTACCAATAAATCAACAAGCAACAAGTGTTGGTGAGGAGGTGGAGAAAAGAGAACCCTCATGAACTGTTGGTGGGATTCCAAATTGGTGCAGCCACTGTAAAAAACATGGAGTTTCCTCAGAAAATTAAAAATAGATTCCCTTATGATGCAGCAATTCCACTTCTGGATATTTATCCAAAGAAATTCAAAATACTAATTTGAAAAGATATATGCATCCCTACGTTCATTATGACATTATTTACAATAGTCAAGATAGGTAAGCAACCTAAGTGCTCATGAAAGCTGATTGGATAAAGAAATTGCGGTATATATATATATACAATGGAATATTATTATGGCATAAAAAGAACAAGACCTTACCATTTGTGACAACAAGGATGGACCTCTCAGGTATTATATAAAGGGAAATAAGTCAGGCAGAGAAGGACAAATATCATATGATCTTACTTATTTGTGGAATCTAAAGCACAAAATAAACAAATAAAACCAACTCATAGATGGAGGGAACAAGCCGATAGTTGCCAGATGGGAGGGGTTCATGGGCAGGATAAAAAAGATGAAGAGATTAAAACATACAAATTGGTTGTTATGAAATAGTCATGGGGATGTAAATTAAAGCATAGGGAATATCAATAACATTGTGATAGCATTGTACCATGTCAGATGGTTGCTGGACTTATGGTGATTACTTTTTTAGGTATATAAATTTTGAATAACTATGGTATATGCCTCGAACTAATATAATATTTTATACTAGCTGTATTTTAATAAAAATCTTTTTTAAAATTACAGTTTTATTTAAACTTAGTTTTTCAGAAATCTACCAGTAAGATAATTCAGTGTGCTTGAGTACATTGCTGGTTGAATTGCTTTGCTTAGAATTCATTGGCTGATACAGTTTTTATCATTTTAACTTGCTTATTGTTGTATAAACATTTTTAAATAATGAGAAATATGCATATTGTGCCAGTCAGTGTGTAATTTATGTATCTTGATTATTCTTTAAAATCTTTTACAGTATTCTAGTATTTTTATAATTCAAATAAAACAGCTTCTAAAGGATATTTTTATATATAACTATGAGTAAATGGTAGGGCAAATATCTATATACATTAAATCTTAAAGGCCCAGTTAAACTACTTTGTTCTTGCACAGAGATTATTGCTTCATGTAATAGCTCTAGAGCTTTCTCAGCAGATAGTTAGAAAATGTTATTTTAATGAAAGAATTTGGTGATAATTTCTGTTAACTATGCATAACAATGATTAAAATTTATCTTATATTTAATAACATTTATTAGTTTTTACCAATTTAATAAGATACCATAAGTACTAGTTTCAATTGAAGTCATAGATAGAATGACTGCTTTTAAGTCAGAAAAGTAAACATGAATTTTCTAAAGTAAGAAAAGTACCTTAGGTATATTCAATTTTGGAATTTGGACTGTGCAAGGGGTAAGAAACAAGCTTAAAACATCTACTCGAATCAAAATTTTTTCTTCCAATGAGAGATGGCAAATGGAAGATGACCAAGGAAAATACCGGTAATTTAGAAGAGTTATAGATAACTATAGGTTGTTTTAATATATTATATGTTCAGCACTTGATTGTCCATTTTCTAAGTTTTTTATGGAACCAGCTCCGTCATATGGCTAAGTATCAAAGTGCTAAATGGAGATTATACTGTAAGGTTCCATAGTAATATATCAGTGAACTTAAGATATATCTGTATGTTTGTTTATGGACCAACTTTAAATGCTCATAGTTTCATTACTTATGCCTCTTTCTTGCCTTAACTGCGTACTCTTTCAGGGTTCTCAGAGTAAGAAAGAGAAAAGAGTAAGTAGTACTTTCCGCATAGAGGAGCTGTGAGGAGTTTTTACATGAGTTTATACATGTAGACGTCTTGTGAAAAGTTTGCTATATAATATTAGCTCTGGTTATTTTTATCTTCTCCACCATCACTACCATCATTATTTCATTAATGTATATATTTTAATATCAGTTTAGTTTGTTTATAATTCTTGTTTTTAAGACTCCCTGAATTAAAAAAAAATTGTATCCATAAAAAAAGTCAAACATTTGTCCTGCTTTTATTATATGAATAATATTACTGTTTAAGCAAATAGTAGATGAGGGTAAGCATGATTCTACAGAAATATTTCGACTAATAAGTGGAAAAGAAAATTTAAAAGAATCCCCCCATTTTGCAATACTCAATGAATTAGTGGATGTAGACATTGAGTATCAACAGTTGCTGACATCACAAATAGAGAGACAACCAGACATGGTTTATTTTCTCATATATGCTACTGTGATCTCACCACATGTATTGGATCAGACTGGCCTAATCTCTGATCCAAGCTGCCAGTTGCAGGAAAGAGGACAGAGAACATGTTGGACTGCCCAACAAGTATGAAATCATTAATATCCAGGCTGTGGAAAACTCTACAAATCAAATGGCTGGATTTTTAAACAGCTAAATTGTAAGGAAAATATAGAGATGGAGAGGGAACTTATAGGTTAAAAGATTCTTAAAGATGTATTACATAAAGTTTTAAGAATGTTCAAGAACAAACTAGTGTCTAGGGATGACCACTAAAGACTAAAAGTAATGCAAGTAAGTGATTACTATGGATGTAATGATAGTGTTTAACCATGAAGAGGAGTCATGTGGTTGTGATTGAAACAGGTTTCATGGAGGCCTTCTGCAGTATTTAGTAAAGTTTTATTTCTTGGGCTGGGTTATCATTACAGGGGCATTTATCTTAAATTATGTTTTTTTTTTTTGAATATATATTTTTCTTTCTTTTTTCTTTTTTTTTTTTTTACTAATAATAAAGGCTAAGATAATTTAAGTATACTAATTAGAATATTTGGAAATTGTTTTCTGCTCTACCCGCCAAATCTAACTTATATGAAGTAAATTTGATTTGGGAGTTTTACTCATTGATTCAGCAAACATTGTGTATGTGTGTGTGTGTGTGTGTGTGTGTGTGTGGAAAGCTAATTTCTGCTCCATGTGTCTTTAATGGGAACAGTTGGACTAGAGGCATTAAGATCCACTTCCAAGATGGTTCATTCACATGACTGGCAGTTTGGAATGCTGCAGGCTGGGTGCCCAACTGAACTGTCTGTTTATGTCCTTATGAATCTCTCCATGGATTGCCTGAGCTTTATTATAGGTTGGGGTGGCTGGGTTCAAGAATGTGTGTCCTAAGAGAAGTAGGAGAAAGCTGGTTTTATGACCTAGTTTCACAGTCATATAATAGCACTTTCACCATAATCATGTGCCTTCCTGAATTCAAGTGGAGGGAACATAGACAGCACTTGAAGTGTGATGAGTTCTATGAGAATAAATGCTGGTTGCTGGGAGAGTACATAAGAAGGATACTCCCGGTTTAGAATACCAGATCACAGGGTAGATTTTTGTATGTCTGCTTTGAGACTAAAGAAGGACAATAGGTGCCTTTCACCCCTCAAAAACAAAGAAAAGATGCAATGGTATTTTAAGAAAGGGAAGAGGCATCACATATTACCCAGGCAGACTAATATTGTACATACTAAATCTTCAGTTTTTATATATGACCATGTTATAGTCATGAAAGCTAGAGTGGTAAGAGATGTGATTTATTAAGTATGTGAGAGCTGTATTATGGAAAAACCTTTTGTGTGTGAATTTCAACTTTATTGTGAACTCACTTGAGAAGACATTCAAAGATGTTAAGCAGCAGAGGGTCTGGTTTACCTTTTTTACAAAGAGCACTCTGGTGGGGCGGGGTAGAGGGGCTATGTAGATATCAGAGTGGCAAAGGACAATCTTGGAGAGTAGTGCTATAGCCTGGGCTAAATTCGTGGCAGTGAGTACTGAAAGAATGGGACCAATTTTAGAAATGTTTTACAGATAGAAACCTTTGAATTTGGTGATTCATTGGTTATGAGTATGAGAGAAAAGCAATATCAAGACTGACTTCCAGATTTCTGCCTTGGGAATTTGTAGGTGATGCCAGTCACAAAAGATAGGGATCATAGGAATACAAGCAGACAGATTAGGGGAAGGATGATGAGTTCTAGTTGAATGTTTACATCTAGAGATGTAGTTTTTGCTAATCACCAGCATGTCAATGTAATTAAAACGATAGAGATAAATGTGTTCACGTAGGAAGAGAGAAGAGAGGAAGGCTGAGGATAGGAAGTTGGATGATCATCATTTAAGGGGCAGGCAAAAAAGAGTGTGTTATAAAGGAGAATGAGATATAACAACCAAACATAATGAAGAGATGGTGATGTTATAGAAGCCTAGGAAAAGGAGTCAACAGGGAAATGTTCTGTGGAAAAGTTCTAGTACCTAATGAGTTTGGTGATGTTGAAGGCATTGGATGGGAGGAGTGGACAAATTCAGAAATTGAGATGAGAAGCAAGTGGATAGCCAGTAATAAGCAGAGATGGTTACAGATATCCCTTGGTATCCATGGGGTGGGTATTGGTTCTAGGACTCCACTGTAGAGACCAAAATCCTTGGACTCTCAAGTTCCTCATATAAAATGACAAGGGAACCGCATATAGTCAGTTGTCTGCTTCCCTGGATTTCTAACCATGGATGGAAAATTCTATTTTTGATCTGTGATTGATTGAATACACAGTTGCAAAACCTATGTATATAGAGGGCTAACTGAATAGTTTTCTTTCTTTTTTTTCTTTTTCTAGCAGCACCTTCAGGTAGCTAAGTTTTGGAAGGAAAAGGTAGGATAATGATTTGTGGGCAGAGAGTTAAATGTGATCTTAAGTTTAGTTGATTGCTTTTTTTATTTTTAGTAAGGAAGAGACTTAAGCAAGTTTATATTACTGAAGGCAAAGAGTCAATAGAAAGCAAGGGGGAGCCCACCAGAGAGAGAGGTATTCCTGATGGACCTCATTCTCTGGGAAAGAACAGAGTGGCCTGGAGAACTTTGCCAGGAGGAAGAAGGCTCCTCACCCAGGCAGGAAGAAAGAGTTACATTTGTCAGTGGGAGGACGGGGAAAAGAACAGAAATTTCAGGGAATTCCCAGAACCTGATCACTTCTCTTTTCTCTGTAGAAAGGTGAGGGTCCTTCATTAGTTGAGGAATAAATGTAGTGGTGGAACAGGTGCTTAGAAAATAAAGTTTGGGGGAAACATTGTTGGTAAGGAGGAAAGTGCACAGGAACGTGGAGTAAAAGATTACATTGGCCTGAATAGTCTGAAATGAGTTTACCTTAATGATACTTAATATAGGAGAAATATATGAGATTATTCCAATTGTTGAATGATTTTAAATTTAGAGCCCTATTTGAAATTGAAGTATATTTTAGTTGGACCACTCTGCTAATGTTGAGATTGTTCATTGAGGGTGTCATTGGTCTTTACCTGTTGACAAGAGTACATCTTAATCCTCGGCTGTTTTTGTAAGCTGTTCTTGTATAATTTTCCTCAATTAACTTAATCTGCATTGTTTTATCAGATGAAGCAAAAAAGAAGTAGGCTGGGGTACTTTTTTTTTTTTAAATGTATTGTTTTTGACAGACAGAGAGAGAGAGAGAGAGATAGAGAGAGAGAGAGAGGGAGAAAGGGGAGGGCCGAGAACAACCTTTATATTTGTACGTTATTGGTTTTCTACAGTTTCATTCTACACAGGTGGGCTTTGAACGGGGGTTGCAAAGGGTCAGAACTAGGCTGGGGGCCTCCCACATGGGAGGCTGGAGGGGGCCGAATCAGAGGCCTCCTTCATGGGAAGCTTGCCCTGGTGAGAACCAAACTGAGGGCTACACTCCAGTTCAGTATATGGATCAGCACAGGCCAGGGTTAGGATTTGTTCCTAGGACACCTGGGCTGCAAAGTCTATGCTTAACCCACTGAGCCATGTGGGCATCCCTGAGGTACTTTTGATCATGCTTTTATATTGTCTCTGGTATCTTTTTGTTTATTTTTATTTTGTTTTTTAATGAAAGGAAATGTTCTGATTTCTTTATTAAAATTAAAAATTTTTATTTTTCATGAGATAAACTTTTTGTTAATCCTTTGCTCAGATTATTATTTAAAATTCATCTCTTACTGAATTGTTTCTTAATATTATTTCAAATGAAAACATTGTGTTTCAGTCATTTATACAGATATACTACAACTTGATTAGTACTGATAAATATCAGAATTTTACTTGAAATAAAATATAGCTATGCAAAGGTATTCTGGTTAGAAACAATACAAACTAATG
>PVKE010033554.1:0-17868 GCA_004027555.1 Craseonycteris thonglongyai
GTACAAACAGTTAACCACGCTGACTATTTGGAATTGCTGAAAAGGCTATGTGAAGAAGTTAGACAAAAACAACCTGAACTTTTCACTAACCACTCATGGCTCTTGTGTCATGACAATGCACCAGCTCACATGGACTGTCTGTGAGGGATTTTTTAGCCAGTAAACAAATAACTATTGAAACACGCTCCCTATTCATCTGACATGGCCCCCAGTGACATTTTTTCTTTACCTGAAGATAAAGGAAATATTGAAAGAAAGACATTTTTATGGCATTCAGGACTTCAAGGGTATTACGATAACAGCCCTGATGGCCATTACAGAAAGAGTTCCAAAATTTGAAGGGTGACTGGGTGCTGGCATTGGTGCATAGCTTCCTAAGGAGAGTACTTCAAAGGTGACCATAGTGATATTCAGCGATATAGTATAAAGTACTTTTTCTAGGATTAGTTCTCAAACTTAAATGTCAGATCTTGTATCTATTGTCTATCTATCTATCTATCTATCTATCTATCTATCTATCTATCTATCTATCTATCTATTCATCTACCTATCATCTATTAATGCTGTTTCTCTGGGGAACCCTGGCTGATACAATTAGTGTTTGCCAAAGGATGGCAAGAGGGATGAATAAGGAACAACTACTAAGGGGTATGGGACTTCTTTTTCTTATGAGAAGAGGTGATGAAAAGTTTCTGTAATTCATTAGTGGTATGGTTACACAACCTTGTAAATATACTAAAAAGTACCCAGTTGTATAATTTAAATTGGTGAATTTTATGGTATATGAATTATATTTTAGTTTTAATGAAGTCAAAGTATATCTGAATCTACTAACCTAGACCACACCATTTTTCTCTATTGCCTGAAAAATTGCACTAGCTCCCTAACTGGTATCCTTGCTTTTATGATTCTTCTTCCTCCCTGTGCAGCAGCCAGTATGTCCATTAAAAAAAAATCAAATTTATGTCAAATTATCCTCCTATTTCAAACTCTTTAATGGCTTCCCATTGAACTAAGGACAAAATCCAAACTCTACTGCATGGTCTACCAGAAAACTGTCTTCTGGCTTCTTTACCTCTCATTTCATATTACTCTTTTAGTGCCTAAGACTGTAGCCAGATTCATCTGCTTGAGTTCCTCAAACATTCCATCCCTATTCTTCCTGGACTTTAGTAGCTGCTGGTCTCTTCTGGGAATGAATGTTCTTTCTTGGGCTCCTTCTCTCTTTGGCCAGCTCCTCTTCCCTAGCATTGGTTCTACCTTATCATTCATGTCATATAAATGTCACCTTCCACACACCCTATCTAAAGTAGGGCACCCTATTTATTTCCAATTTGCTTCATAGTCTTAACAATATGATTTTTTGATATTGTTGTCTCTAACTAGAATGTTTCCAAAGGCCAGGATCTTATCTGTCTTGTTCTCTTTCAGTTTCCTCATGTTTAGCTCAGTGGCTGGTTTCAATGTGGTTAAGAATTTGGCTCTGGGAGACAGATGGTCTGGTTTCCCTACACTGTTATTGTGACCATGTTACTTGTATGTCTTCTTCTGTAACATGGGCAATCAATCTCATGTAATTGTTGGAAAAATTAAGTTAGATAGTTTGTGTAAAGCATTTGGCACCATGCTTAGCGTATTAGTAAGAGCTCAGTAAATTTTAACTGCCATATAATACATATTTGATAATTATTTTAAAAATGAATTAACCCACAAATATAGACTCCTAGGAACATTTTCTTTTAATGACTCTTCTCCTGTCTGTCAAGTTTATTTGCTAATTATATTCTTTTTCTTGATATTTATTTATTTTATAGTTTTCCCCTTATCTCCATTCCCAATCTTAAAATAGGAAAATAAACCACAAAAGGGTTACCCTTAACGGGCAGCCTGGCTTTACATTGCTAGTACTAGCAGGGAGCACAAAGTAGGTGGTAGCAGACCCATTTGATTGCTATACCCATTTGCTCTCTTCCATCTTCCTTCTTCCCATCTCAGTTTTGTTTATACACTATAGCGTACTTCTGTGAAAATAACTCTATATACAACTCTAGGAATACCATCTATTATTCTAAACTAGTAGTCAGTTAATGACATAAAACCAAATCCTACCCTCCACCAGTTTTTGTAAATATGATTGGAACATAGCAACTCTTACTCATTTATGTATTATCTAGCTGCAGTGACAGAGTTAAATAGTTTGCTAAGGAACTGTCTTATCCAATCATGGAGCTCTTTCCCTTGCTAGTGATTACAGGTGAGCATGTGATCCTACCTTAGCCAATGAGAAGTGAGGGGAAGTTTCCTTAACCATAAGAAAGACAAATGGAAAGAGATGACTTTTTTATTCTGTTGCTAGATATCATCTTGTGTGAAATGATTACTTTGAAATACTATAACCTTCTTGTGCTCAATATAAGGATGAAGCCATCCCTGACAGAAAGGAAAAAATAAACAAAACAAAACAAAACAAAAAAAGAAAGTAAGAACCTGAGTCCTTGAAGATGTCTTTGAGCCATTGAATCAGTCAACTTTGAAAAAACTTCTCCCTTGATTGCTTCATGTTATCTGACAAAATTCAATTTTCTTTCTTAAACCATTTTGAGAAGACATTTCGGTTACGTGCAGCCCATGGTATTCTAACAGACATATTAGTACTTAACATGTTGGAATGCATAAATGAATAAGGTATGGAGCAGGAAGTGTAGCCCTGTCTTTCTAACTTCAGTCATGGAGGAGTTCGATTTATGGGCTGACTGCTAAGTAAGTATGCCTATAAAACTCATATTTCATTTTAGTAACAGCTAACAAGTCAACTTTTTTTTTCTTTTCTAATTTATTGGGATTATATTGGTTAGTAAAATTACATAGTTTCCAGGTGTACACTTCTATTATAAATCACCTATGTGTTGCATTGTGGGCTCACCATCCAGAGTAAGGTTTTTTTTTTCCATTACCAAAATTTGAATCCCCCTTCCTCCTCCACCACATCCCTTCACCTTCCCCTTCCCCGCTGGTAACCACTAAACTCTTGTCTCTGTCCATGAGTTTTTTTATTTTTCTGTTTTGTTTGTTCATTTATTCTGTTCTTTAGATTCCACATATAAGTGAGATCATTCGGTATTTGTCTTTTACAGTCTGACTTATTTCATTTAGCATGATCTCTTCTAGTTCCATCCATGTTGTAAAAGTCAACTTTTTCTTACCAACATTCTCCCATCTGATTCCTGAGACACCACCCAGTTTTTTTCTGTTTTGACAATGAAATTGCCCATCCCCTCTCCCCAACCCCAACTGCCAGCCAAGTTCAGTGACTGGGAAATTTCTTAGAAATGGCCTTTTGTTATAAGGTGTTGGCAGCCCTAAAAGGAAATTTCACCATGTTTTAGATAAGAATTATTTAATCAGTTCAATTTTTAAGAAGCATTTATGTGTTAGTGGAGCTATTCCTCAGGGATGTACTTTTATTCGTGCTTTGCCACATCGTTTAAGTATCTAAGATGATCTATGAGAACCTTATATTAATTTGATAGTTTTATCTTGGAATTTCAAAACACCTGATGAATGACTTTGATTTACTTATTGTTATACCTATTAATTCAAGAGAATGTTTTACATTCATCTTTGGAATTCTCTGTGTCTTTGGAACAAAGGAAAGACTAATGTGGTTACCTCATTTCTCAAGTGGGCATCTCACTTCTAGAGTAATTCTCCTGCTCTTCTTTTTGTGTATTTCATAAAAGGATATGATTGATAATAACAAAACAATCAATATTCACTGACCATCTTTGCTACTCTAGGCAGTGATACAAAGAGATATAAAACTTAATTCCTGCTCCTATAAGAGATTAAAATTTGGCAAGGAACACAAAGTTTGTATTACGAAAGGGAATTTGAGGAAGCATATCAATGGTGCAGGTGAAATAGCTAAGAGAGATCAAAGAGAGATTTTGATTTGGGAAAGATTTCATCCAGATATGTCAAGTGAGTTTGTGAGAAAAGAAGTATTCAGCTGAAGAGATGGAAGGAGGGAAGGGGAGAAGTTTGAGCTGTTCATAATAGAGGGGGCAGATGAGCACATGATGCCTTTAAACGTTAGTAATTAGACCAGGTTGACTGGAATGTTGAAATTGTGTAAGTTGGATTTTGAGACAGCTTTGAGGGATATTATGATAGGCTGACCAGATGTACTGTTTTAAGTGGGAGAGAAAACAACAGTACTGTCCTATTTCAAACAGTAAGTACGGTCAGCCTAATTTTATTGGGCTAAATTCAAGGTGTTGGTAGGCTGATCATATGTATGGTTTGAAAACGGACAGTACCATTGTTTTCTGTCCTGTTTAAAAATGTGTCCAGTCAGCCTAATTATGGAAGAGTGGGAAATATGGACATAGCATCTGGACTTAAAAACAATCATGATTTGTAAAAGAAATGAGCGGCAACAGTATAATTCCAATTTAATATAAAAATACAGTTACTAAAATGAGAGATTTATCATTGTTAGCAACTAATATTGACTTCCTCCATTTGTTCATCTATTGACTTCCTCCATTTGTTCTAGAGGTCAGGGCACTGTTATATTCCTAGTGAATATTGCATGGTAGGCGATCACTGCATGGTAGTTGAAGTGAACTTAGTTCTGGGTTACAGTCACTTCATTTCATAGAATTTCATTTTATTCTTAACAAATCTTTGTAGTTTTTACTGTTGTAGTTTTTTAAAAGATGATAGAGGATCATGGCATTCTTTAATTTAAATAATTTCAGGTGCTGCTTTAAAATCAATTTAGGATTTTCAGAATTTAACATTTGGAAATTATTTTGGATCAAACATCAGTGAAGACATTAGATAATTAAAAAAAAAAAGAATGATATGGTTCTTTCTCCATAGCAGCACAAATAGGAGGAATTTTCCCCTTTTCATTTACTGTTATTAGACCACCTGTTCTGGGGAAGAAAATGAGCATAGTTAATGAGGGCTTAGTTAAAATTGCTTTTCCTAATTTTTTCACATGATCTTAGTTTAGGAAATAATGTGGGTCTAATTTCTTTAGTAATAGCTTATGGTAAATCTCCATTTTATTTGGATTTCATACTGACTAAAGAGTCTTGAAATCTAGGAATACTAGACTTTAGAGATTTCTTTTATTAGGATTTTTTTTCTAGTCAGGTTGCTGTTGTAACAGCAGTTGACTTCCCTTTCCTTTATTCATGACACTATTTTTGTTTATACATTGGATAAAGCATGTGAGGTGGTTCTCTCCCGAAATTTATTATCCCCTCTTCCTTAGAGAGAGACCTGGGCAGCATGCTTAGTTAAAAGGCCTTTCCCAGGCTTCTTTGCAGCTGGTGGCAATGGACCAAGTTTTGGCAAATGAGATACAAATAGATGTATCAGATGAATTCCAGGAAGGCTCTTTAAAAGGGAGAGGGTACACATTCTCTCCTCTTTTTCTTCAGCTCTGTTTTGCTGACTGTCATATGAATATAATGGCAGGAGCTTCAGTCTTGGATCATGAGATGACCATGAGGATGGAAATCAAGAGGGATGAAGGAGGAAAACAGAGAGAGACTCATGATTTCATGGAACCTCCAAGCTAGATCTGAACTGCTTTTTCTTGCTTACTTTTGCCTAAGAACAAAAAACAGAACTAGGGCATATTTTCCTTTCAACAACACTTTTATAGTTATGTGTATAATCAGGAATACTATGCATTTTGGAAGTAGAAGATTGTAAATTTTTCTCACTGACCACATATACACTAGAAAGAATGAAGTATGGAAGTGAGAACCTATTTTCCTGGAAATAGAGGCTGTATGAGGTACTAAACAAAATATTAGACTGGGAATACCATGTCTTGGAGTGTTTGCCCCGGCTCTGTACTGACCAGCTTATTCAGTAACAGTTATATCATAGTGTGGAACACTTGTTTCTTCAACTATAAAATGAATCACCATCCTTCTCCAAATCACCTGATATAGTCACTTGTCAAGTGTTTGCTCTGTGCCAACTATGCTCAGGCACTTTGCTAGTCCTTGGGACTTACACAGCGCTTAATTTGTATCTTAAATGTAGTGCTCATTGCCTTCTATTTTGATATACTCATATAGCAGATCTAAATATGATACATTTATAAATAAATCTGTGCTTACATACACTGATAAGTTAATAGATACAGTGTTGGTGAGTTTATTTACAGCTCAGATGAATAAGTTTCATATATTTATTGCAAATATGTCCTAAGGAAAAAACATAATTTTCTCTAATAGGTAATAGGGTTTCTAATCTTTGTGGTTATAACAAGCTGTGCAGTTAAAGGTTATATAGTCTAGGGAGAGTATATAAAACCTTTGTAACTAGCAATTGGGGAGCTTATTTCTTTTCTGCAAACAGTGGAGAAAGGAATATATTATGATGAGGACCACAGAGTGTATATATTTAAGTAAAAATAAAAATGAGACCAGTTACTTACCTAACTACTTCTCTAACTTTTATCTTTGCTCATTAGGGTCTAATGCTCCTTGGAAAATAAATAAATAATCTTTAACTTAAAAAAATTTTTTTTTTAAGAGTAACAGCTTCTTCAATACTTTGAATTGTTAAGGAACAGATTTACAAGATTGTTTCTATGTGGTTTTTCTTAAAACACTTTTTTGACCTAAAGTTTTCTCTTCTAATTTTATCCAAGTCTGAATCAAGTTTTAGAGGCTTATAATTTTATTCTATAACAATAAAAATGCACTATTGTCTTTATATTTCAAATTTTTAAATTTTCTGCTCTATGGAATCATAGTTTAAAAGACAAAACTTAAGGCAAAAAAGCAAGACACAAGCAATAAGCGTCAGAATTGGTGGTCAGAACTACCACAGGGGGATCAAGTGTGGGCTAAAAATAAAACTTAAACTTATAAAATTCTCTCTAAGATGAAGGTTCATAAGTTTAATACCTATGTTTTCTTCTGTGCATTTTATTGTTTCAGGCCTTGTGTATAGGTCTTTGATCTATTTTGAGTTAGTTATTTTTTGTGTGTATATAGTGACAAATAGCAACCTAGTTTCATTCTTTTGTGTGTGGCTTTCCAATTTTCCCAGCACAAATTATTGAAGAGGCTTTTTGTTCTCCACTGTGTTTTTGGCTCTATGGTCAAAAACAATTTGCCCACATAAATGTGGGTTCATTCTGGGTTTTCAGTTCTGTTCTATTGGTCTGTATGTCTGCCAATACCATGCTGTTTTGATCATTGTCACTTTGTAGTATAATTTCAAGTCAGGGAGTATTATACCACTGGCCTTGTTCTTTTTTTCTCAGGATTATTTGGCTATTCAGTGTCTTTACTGATTCTATACAAATCTGATGATCTTTTTGTCTATTTAAACAATGTCTTTGGGATTTTGATGGGGATTACATTAAATTGTATATTGCTTTGGGTAATATGGCCCTTTTAACTATGTTGATTCTTCCAATTCATGTACACAGAATATCTTTCCATTTCTTTGTGCCTTCTTAAATTTAGTTTAATAATGTCTTATAATTTTCAGTGTATTAGTCTTTTATATCTTTTGTTAAGTTTATTCCTAGACATTTTGTTCTTTTTTTGAAAGATTTATTTTATTGCTTTTGACAGAGAGAGAAAGAAACATAGACAGAGAGAGACAGAGAGAAGGGTGAGAGACCAGAGCAGTCTCCAGAGTTGTATGTCATTAGTTTTCAACGTGGTTTTGTTTCACACAGGTGGGTGGGGCCACACAGGGCAGGAACCAGGCCAGGGGCCTCCTGCATGGGAGGCATGCCTGCATGAGCTGGGGGCAGAACCAGGGTCCCACCTGGGAAGCTCGCCCTGGCGAGAACTGAACTGGGGGCCTTCCACATGGGACGCACACCCCAGTTCAGCATATAGGTTCACAAGGACCGGCACCGAGATTGGATCCTCAGTTCCCATGGCTGCAAAGTGAGCACTTAACTTGCTGAACCATTCTGGCTTCCCCTATTTTATTATGTTTTGTTGCAATTGCAAAAGAAATAGAATTTTTTATTTCTTTTTCTAAAGCTTCATTGTTAGTACAGTGCTACCTTGGAATCCAAATGCCTCAAAACTCGAACAACTTGGAATCCAAACCAAAAAAATCAAGCAAAATTTACCTCAGAATCTGAACGCTGCATTGGAATCTGAACGCCAACACATTGTTCACGTGGGACATATTGACTGTACAACCCATAGCTTTATCCAAACGCCCACTCATCTTGGAACTCGAATGTTTTAGAACTTGAACAGCATTCTGGGATGGATTAAGTTTGAATTCCAAGGCATCATTGTATATAGGAATGTAATGTATTTTTGTACATTGATTTTGTATTCTGCAACTTTACTGGATTTGTTAATTACTTATAATAGTTATTTTTTGTTGGAGTCTCTAGTGTTTTCTGTATAAAGAACATGATGTCATTTGCAAAAAGTGACAATTTGATTTCTTCATTCCCAATTTGGATGTCATCTCACATCTTTTAGAATGACTATTAGCAACAAGACAAGTAACAAGTATTGGAGAGGTTGAAGGGAAAAAGGAACCCTCAATTTTTTGCTGGTGGGAATGTAAGTTGGTATAGCCACTATGGAAATCAGTATGGAACTTCCTCAAAAAACTAAGAATAGAGTTACCATATAACTCAGCAATCCCTCTTCTGGGTATCTATACCTAAAATTTGAAAACATTTATCTGTAAAGACATATGTACTCCTATTGTTCATTGTAGTATTGTTTATGGTGGCCATAATATGGTAATAACCAAAGTGTCCTTTGATAGATGATAAAGAAGATGTAGTAATGTAATGGAATGGAATGGAATATTACTGAGCCATAGAAAAGATGAAATACTGCCATTTGTGACAACATGGATGGATCTTGAGATTGTCATGCTAAGTGAAATAAACAAGAAAGAAAAAGTTGAGAATAATATGATTTCACTCATATGGGACATAAAACTGAAAGCAACAAATGAATAATAAAAACAAACAAACAAAAAACCTCATAGACAAACAACAGTTTAATGGTTACCAGAGGGAAAGAGGGGTGGGGAGAGGTAGAAAAGGGTAAAGAAGGTGAGATACAGGATGAAGGAAGGAGATTTGACTGGGTGGTTAATATACAATGCAATATACAGATGATGTATTATAGAAATGTACACTTGAAACCTATATAATTTTGTTAACCTGTGCCACCCCAATAAAATTAATAAAAACTAAAAATAAACTCTGCCTCATGAATTTCTTTTTAGTTACTTTAGCAAAAATTTTAGTAAGTAATATTGGCATTTACATGGCAGTTTCTTTTCATTAAATATAAGGGGCATTTTCTGTCTGAATTAGTTTACTTAGCATGATAATCTCAAGATGCATCCATGGGGAAAGCCGGGATGAATCAGCGGGTTAAGTGCTCACTTTGCAGCCCTGGGGACTGAGGATCGAATCCAAGTCCCAGCCCGTGCAGAGCCATATGCTGAACTGGGGTGTGCTTCCCACGCAGGAGACCCCCAGTTTGGATTTCACCCCCCTGTTCAGCTCCTGGCTCAAGGGAACATGCCTCCCATGCAGGAGGTTCCCGGCCCAGTTTTCGCCCTGCGTGGCCCCCGCCCACCTGTGTGGAATGAAACCCTGTCACAGACTGATGACGTACAACTATGGAGACTGCTCTGGGCCTACCTGCCCCACCCGCTGTCTCTGTCTCTATCAAAAACAGTAAAATAAATCTTTAAAAATATATTTATCTATGTCAAGAACCATATGACCTCACTCATATGTGGGATGTAAAACTGAAAGCCACAAAGGTACAAGAAAAATACACAAAGAAATAGAAATTCATGGACACAGACAATAGTACTATTATTACCCCTATTTTACTGTTGACAAAATGTAAAGCAACCTCCCCATTAACCAAGTAAGATCAGGCTTTAGAGGTCTTTACTTTTATCAACTACATAATTCTGTCTCTTGGATGGAAGATAAATTATTAATTATGGTAGACTGTCAGTTAACCAATACCTATGGGGACTGGTAGAGCCAGATAAATGTAAATAGACTCTTAAGTGGAACTTAAAATTTTTGCCAGTTGTGTGAGAGTGCTGGTTGTTTGAGTTCCAGTTAGCAGAGAGTCTACTGTACTAATAAATTATTAGCCTAGAACATAGTTATAAATATATGGTTTCTCTCAACAGTCTTAAACTTCAGTGCAAAGGCAATCAAAACAAACATTTAAACAAACATTTTGAAAAAAATGTTAAGGGAGACCTTCACCTTTCAATTTAATTTTTGAGAGGGTAATGGTTTCGGCAGTGAGTGGATCACTTCACAGTAAATGTAAATATAGGTCATTGTTGAAAGATTGACATGATACTACGGAAGTATTTTGAATGCCCTTCTGAGTTCGTTTTGATGAACTCATCTAGGCTTTCTGAGTTCATTTTGATGAATGCACTTGGGTTTGGGTTCTCCAGTGATGAAGCTGTGGAATTATTTAGGGGAAGTCCTGCTGTTCACAGCACAGCCCCCTTAGGTATGGAGACTGCCCTGCAGCAGGGTGCTGCTCTCTGGCATTAGGAGGAAGACACTAACTCTGAGTTGTGAAGGTGATTCTGGAAATTTTGAAGAAAACACTTATATTTCTGATATATCTTGCTGTGGGGGAGGAGATGGATTAAATGACATTTCAAGGTGTATTCTAGCTATAGATTTCTGTAGGGGATAGAACTAAGTGAAATGTGTGAATGTTATGTGGACACAGATTTTTTTTAAAAAAGATTTATTTTATTTGAGAGAAGGTGAGAGAGAGAAGGGGGAGGGCCCGAAGCAGTCTCCTTAGTTGTACATTATTACCTGTGACATAGTTTCATTCCACACAGGTGGTTGTGGGGCCCTGCAGGGTGGAGATTGAACTTGTGGCCCCCCAACTGGAAGGAGAGAACCTTTGCTACCATCTTGGCAGTTCCCTGTTGTGTCACAGTTCAGCATATGGGTTTGCACTGGCTGGGGCCAGGATTTGATCCCTTGTCCTCATGTTTGTAAGGCAAGCACTCAACCCGCTGAGCTATCCCACCATCCCCAATGTGGACATAGATTTTTACTCATCATTCTCAAGGACTCTGACAGACCTGATTATACTTGAATTAGGTTGTGAACGAACATAAGCCAGTTTTTCTGCTTTGAGGCTGAAACAGATAATTGTTAATTGTGCTTTATTTGCTTAGTTTGAGCACGTAGGGAGCAATTGATTTAGATTTCTCCTTAGCAAAACTGCATCTGGGCTTACCTGGAGACATTTAGTGATATGAATGTAGATTGAGTGGGGCAATGTGGGCATTGCTGTAGTGCTGGGATGGCTGCACTGATTGTTCTGAGAATGATTGCTATAGTGAAAATGTGAACATTTGGTCAGTTGCTCTTTATTAATATGGTATAGGATGTGTATCCAATGAAAGATCTACTTTTTAATTATTTACTTCTACAATGTTATATTTCTATTAGAAAAAGTGGTTTAGGTCAAATGGCAATATTTCTCTATTTATTTATTTTAAAGATTTATTTTATTATTTTTGACAGAAACAAGAGACAGAGAGAAGGGGGAGGGCCCAGAGCAGTCTCCATAGTTGTACATCATCAGTCTTCCACATGGTTTCGTTTCACACAGGTGGGTGGGGGCTGTGCAGGGCAGGAACTGGGCTGGGGGCCTCCAGCGTGAGAGGCACGACCCTTGAGCCAGGGGCTGAAGCAGGGGTGTAGAACTGAACTGGAGGCCTTTCTCATGGGAAGCTCACCCCTCATTTTAAACTGTAAAATTAATCTGGATCACATTAATAGTACCTTTCTGCATAATCAAAATTGTTCCACCCAGACAGTTGAGACACATTGACTGATAAATAAAACAACTTAGATTTGGGTATTGGATTTGTCTCTGAAAGGAAAGAAGCTATTAGAAAAATGTTGAACTTATTTGCAATACTTCGGACTTCTGCCATATAATTTTTAGAAAATTAATTCTGCTTTTCAGCCTTAGTGTTAGCTACAACTTAGTACCATTTATAGTATTTATGCCTTAATGGACTTACCCATTGAGAGATTTAGATTTCTCAATTAAGATTTACCAGTTGGGCAAAGGTACAGTCTTCCTCTTCTAATAAGTTAGTGCATGCTTATCAAATACCTATTATTTTTCTAGAGATGTACAGTTGTGTACCACATAACATTTCAGTCAATGACAGACCACATAGATGATGGTGGTCCCATAAGATTATAATGAAGCTGAAAAATTTCTATCACCTAGTGACATCGTAGCCATCTTAAGTGGTAGTGTAATGTATTACTCATGTATTTGTGGTGATGATGGTGTAAACAGACCGACTGCTCTGCTGGTCATAAAAAAAAGTATAGCACATACAGTTATGTATAGTACATAATAATTGATGACAAATAACTATGTTGCTGGTTTATGTATTTACTATACTATACTTTTTATCAAACTTTAGAGTGTGCTCTTTCTATTTGTTTATGAAGTTTGCTCTAAATCAGTAAGCTATATGATGCAATAGCAGCCTTTTATATCTCATTTTACCATGTCTCTTGATTGTATCATTTTCTCTTGTGCTTGAGCTAATCTTATGTTTTATAATTTAGTGATAACTTTAGTAGCCTAAATGTACAGTTTTGTGAAGTCTATAGCAGTATACAGTGATGTCCCAGGCCTTCACATTCACTCTCCATTCACTCACTGACTCACCCAGACCACCTGCCAGCCCTGCAAGCTCCATTCATGGTAAGTGTTCTGTACAGGTATACCATTTTATTTATTTTTTTGGTCTTTTATGCAGTATTTGTACTGTTCGTTTTTTACATTTAGATACATTTAGCTACACAAATACTCACCGTCGTGTTGTAGTTGCCCCCCAATATTCCGTACCGTAATACCATATGGGTTTGTAGCCTAGGAGCATTAGGCTATATTACGTAGCCTAAGGGTGTAGTAGGTTATAACATGCAGGTTTGTGTAAGTACACTCTGATGTTTGCACAAGAGAATCACCTAACAACACATTTCTCAGAACACATTCCCACCGTTCAGGGATGCCTGGCTGTACTAAGTTCTTGAAGCACATTCAGGTCGTGCATCACCTCAGATCACTCGTTTTGCTGACTGACCAGAATCAGCTTCAGTTGAGGCCACAGTTGAGGCTAACTTGCCTCAGGAGCAGTTTCTCGTGTTACTTGAAAGAACTCAATAGCATCTTTTGGTCTGTGCCATGTGCCTTTTGACTGAAGCCCTGAGGTTTCACTGTTGCCACTAAAACACAGGAGGGTCTGCTCAGTACTCACATATGAGCAACCTGCAAGTTGTGTAGAGTTAACATCTCATGTGGCTAAACTTTGACCAATGAGAAAAGGGAGTCGATAGATAAATTTTTCTTTCTTCCTGCTTCTGGACTGGCTGTGTTTAAGTCTAGCAGCTTCATACTGTCTCTCTAAAGACATTCAGAAAATATGAGCATTCAGTTTATAGGGAAGCTGTGGCCAGCATGGTGACACTTTCTTGTGTTTGCCCTTTTCCCCTTTCCTGCCTTGTTCCTGCTTCACTTAAATTTGCCTTCTCAACCAAGTGTTACCATACAAGCTTATGTTCAAGATCTGTTTTCTGGGGATTGTGGGGTCATTAGGCTCTGAAAGAGATAACCATTTTGTGGGATTATATGTAAATCATAACGATATGATGTGATGAGTGCAAGAATTGTGTATAGGAGCTGGAGGTGCAAGTGAGGAACAATTAATTCTGGCTGGTTGAGGATGGGGTAGTAAGGGAGGGATACCCAGAAGGAGGTGCTTCCTACATTGTGGCTTTCATAATGATTAGGGTTCACTAGGTACCCAAAGCAGAGCAGGATCCTCCCGGCAGCGGGACTCCGGTAAGAGGTCAAAGATAGCTGGGGAGGCTTGTTATGTATGGAGCACATGGTTTAATGGCAGATGATGAGAGACATAGCTGGAAAGTAGATAGGGCTATCATAAATGATCCTAAATACCCTATTTGAAAGATAAGTTTAATGGATTCATGGAGAATGGAAGCCAGATGATAATGAGTGGAGGGGTGAATGAAAGACAATAATAGGAGATAGTATAGACTTCTCTTTCAGGAAGTATGACTGGGATGAAATGAAAAGGACCTAGAGGGGGACATGAGATGTATCAGTCAGAGTCCTGGTGGGAAAGAGCTCACACAAAAAGTTCAACTGAAAAGAAGTTAATAAAGAAACTTTTTATAGAGGTGTAGACAGATTGTAAGGGCATCAACATTGGAGTTAACTGGGAATGAGCAAGAACAGGTCAGGAATGTGTTAGCACTCATAGCCTGAAGGGACAAGTTGGGGAGGAGGGCAATGGTGTTATGGAAGCTCAATGGCTGTGGAAGGGGGAAGGGAGATAAATATTTCTCTCCATTCTCCTGTCGCTGCCTCCCATTGGATGAATATAAGCAGAATTTAGAGGCCAAAAGAACTTGAGTGATATAGTAGTAAGCCTCTTTGGGCCAAAATTGGGGCAAATAAGGCTAGAGAATGGATCTGAGGAACAAATGATAAATCACCAATATCTCAGTAGAGATTTCTTTTTTAAATAATGGGTAAGATATGACTAATTTATAGGTTGAGAGAGAGCCAGAAGACAGGCATAACAGAAGCAATAGAAAAGCAGAATAATTAATGGAACAAGTTCAAGGTGAGCATGAGATTTGAAACAGAAACATTCATTTTGTAAAGTATGAAGGATACATTGTTACATGAGACCCAAAGGAAGGAGGCAAGCAGGTAAATACATTTTTGCACACATAGACATAAACAGAAGAGAGATAATTTGAGGAAATTTGTGCCTAGAGAGCTTTTATTTTCTTGTTAAGGTAGGATGCAAGGTTATCTGTTAAGGGTAGAGGTTGAGCTTTAGTATAATAGGGCTTGAAAGTATTAGTGTTAATTTTAGAATTGTCCTGAGGAGAATGGGCATGTAAGTTGAGTAGAGGAGAAGTACAAAGAGCCTGCTGAGAGCGGGTAGGGATCCAGCTGAGGTAGGAAGTGCTACATACTAAAAGCAAGTAATAAAAGAGGGAAGTGCCCATAATACATAATACATATTAATAAGTAAATTGCTAATGTTAGTATCAGTGATTCAGTGATTACTTGTGCTAGTTTTGGCTCCTAGCTATGCCTTACACATACTGCTGGATTTCAGAAATCTTGAGTCTCAGATTTCTCACCATACTGTATTCCCTCAATTCTGAGCACCATTTGTTTTAAAATATACAAGAGTTTTATAAATTTTTTGAAGGCTGGGAGAAATATTTACTGTGATAATGAGAAAGGAGGACCTTTAAAAGATTACAGAAGAAAGGGCCTCCAGGAATGACTGACCCCACCTGTTATAGATTAACCACACCCTATAGATCTCTGACTGATCTCCTGGGGACTCTTGCAACGCAAGAAAAACAGCATTTTAAAATAACCAGAACCTGTGGTCTGGGAACCCCTACAGTCCCACCGAAACTCCTCCTCTCCACCTTGAGTCATGAGGAACACGTAAGACCCTAGACAAAGGAATCATGCTTCAATCACGCGGACACTGAAAAGGGTATAAAAGCTGTAAGGAATCTAACTATGGGGAACACATGCTTAGGTGCCACTTTAATTATGTAACTTCTTGTGGGACAGTTGGCCTTTTTCACACACTTTTGGTTCCTGTGCCACATCATTGTGTAAGTTTTATTTTAGATGTTATAAGCAACAAATAAAGCTAAAATTCTACTCTTGGCAAACAAGAAACTCACCTGATAATCAAATGAATGAATAATTGACCTGTTGTTAAGTTTGCATAGGCACAGGCTGTGACATTTACTTCATTCTGCATAACTAGGGATGAGAGTTTCTTTTGGTATGGATTTTAGTGAACTTTAAATTTGCATCTTAGAATTAAGGAAATGAGGTACTACCTTTCTCATGTTCTTGCCAGGAGGATCAAATTCAGGCAGGAGGGCAACTTTCTACTGCTGAGTGAGTCAGAAAGATCAGCTGCTATTAAGTTTCACAAAAATGTCCGCCCTAGGAGTGTACCACCAATCATCATCCACAAATATCCGCATACCAGCAACAAGGAATTTTCCCTGTGTCACCACACATTTGCCTAAGGCCCAATAGTGTCCCTCCATGACCTTTTCCTAATTTAAATATTAAAAAACATGCCAAGGACAGAGATTTACAACACTGATGAGACATGCAATGCATGAAGAGGCATGTAGTTACACTGAGCAGAAGCCTAAAAACCATGACCTTTGCCTGTCTAAAGATAGATTTTTACCCCACCTAGTTCCCTTTAAAACCCTGTCCCAACTCAGGAGCAGCCTCCTGAACCTTCCCTCTCTTAGTGTTGGTTCGTTCTGTTGTGCACAGGCTTAATCATCCTTTGTCTCTTGCCTGAATTTTCTTGTGGTGATCTCTCTTGATTTCCATCGGAGATGGAAAGAACCCAGGGCGAAGGTAACAAAATCAGAAAAAATATATGACACATCTTGGTAAACTGCAATGAGTGAAAGAGGTAGGTGACAGTCCTCTTTTCTAGTGCCTCGTATAGTTCATCACCTGAAATATAAAAATTCATTAAGAGTTTTCTGGCAACCAAACCCAAATATTACTGTATTTTCTGCATGAGTGATCATGTCATATTTGTATAGTGATTTCAGTTCATTTATTCTTATCATTCTACACGATAAGGAGAAAAGATAGAATTTTATTACTGATAGGCAAGAAAATTGAGGCTCAGAGATGTCAGGTGCTTTACCAAGACACACAGCTCAAAAAATGGTGGTTCTGCGGCTAGAATCAAGTTCATCTCAGCCTCCTTCTTACACTGTGAATAATCTGTCTGAAAGTTCTGAACTGTATCATAGAGCAGGAAGGGTGTGAAAGAGCACTGAGAAAATAATGACTTTCCTGCCTCACAGAAAAGATGCCCATCACCATTGGAGGAAAGAGTAAAGCACATAGGCTTTATAACTTTGAACCAGTGTGCCTCTTACTTTTTGTCTTAATTCATCCCTACGTGCAGAGAAGTGTATTATATTTTGTGAAGAGAAAAATGTTTGTTTCATTTTTTTGTTCAAAGTGATAGTGTTGTATGTTGCTTTTAAAAATATGTATCAAGACAAAGCTGAGAAAGAAAAGCCATCCTTATCTGTATTTTCTAATTTTTCTAGAGCTAATATTTATTACATAATAAAAACTTGAAATATAAGTGAAATCTCAATTTTAAAAATAAATATTCTTAAAAATATAACTGCCATCCTAACAGTGGTTATTTCTGGTTGATGGGAATATAGCATGTATTTATTTTCTTTGTGTGTTTCCATATTTTCTAAACTTTATACACTGAACATGTATTGCTTTGCAATGAGGAAACAAAACATTAAATATTTAAAACAACATACAAGGAAAAAGGACAAAGCTGAATAATTATTAGGTTTATGGCTGAAAATAGACATTCTGGAGCAAGTAACTTGTGAAGAATTATGTTTAAATTTACTTTGAGGTCACTGATTTCCCAGGACACGGGGTGGTATGCTGGTTCTGAGCACAGGGAGATGCAGGGAGGGACTGGGTAAAAGGAGTTATTTCTGGCCAAATTCTGCTTTCTGTGAAATTTTATTATGGTTTCTGCTTATAAGGTTTTAAGGTTTATCATTAGCTCTTAGGATCTAACAAGGGAACTCTAATAGTCACTATGACATGCTTTGGAGTTAAGCAGATTTGGGTTCTAATCCTAGCTCTGCTATAGAGTAGCTGTATGACATTGGCAGGT